>LKNJ01002861.1:0-53438 GCA_002120245.1 Maccullochella peelii | reverse complement strand
CAACATATAGTTGAGCAGGGATTCAGCCAGGTCCTCCACTTGCAGGCCAAGTACCGCAATTGCTGGATCTGGTGAGCAGGAAGTGTGCCAAGTGAATTCAGTAACAAAATATTAGTATTAATATTAACAGACTCTCCCATGTATGAAAAAAGTTTGACACGGTATTACTTTTCATGGCATCCGTTATGAATACATCCGTTGCAGTGCCCTTTAAGCGTTTGTTCTTTGTTTGGATTGGTTCTGGCTCTTTCTTATATATATTTTTTAGGATGACAAAAGCTTTCTTACATACTGTAACTGGTAATTAAACCTGACACACTATAAACATGAGCAATCTTCTGCTATTGTTTTGTTTTGCAGTTCAGTGGATGTACAGCACCACCTGATGGAGCTCCAGAGCAGCAGCTGAAGATGACGAGGAAGGCTCTGTTTCAGGCTTCCTGAACCATTTGGAGACTGTTATTACCTCTGGAAGGGGAAGTTCCCTCTACCTGCTCTTTACAAAGTCAGGTAAGACCAAAAGGCAAAGTACAGTTGAGTGGAAAGCCTCCAATTTCAGTTGGAATCATATTTGTTGTTTAAAGATATTGGCATTTATTTTTCATAAGGCTGGGCAATGTTTGAAATCAATATCATGATAATGATATGAATATTTTTAACATGTATAAATATCACTATGTAGCAAATATATCCAAATTTACATATAAAATAATCAAATTTAACAAACGTGAATGTTTATTCTCAACCTTGGAAATAGCAGTTTAACAAAATAATCTTAACTCAAAGTCTAGTGTATTTTTTTTTTAGCTTTTAACTGCATCTCAGAGTCTTCGTCAGTGGTTGGAGTTGGCTCAGTTGTCGTGGAGACGGACTGATGCCAAAGACCAACAGTGAACAGAGACGGGTTACAATTTCCCCTCCGTCTACGACTATCTGCTATCACGTGACCAAAGTTCCATACTTAGGTGAAATGCAGTTGAAAGCTCTGGCAAAAGCTAGAAAGTATACTTTGAGTCAAGATTATTTTGTCAAAATGAAGTTAATATTTAATGCTGTAAACTGTGTGTTACACTAGTATATATTATATTAGATAAAACTCTTCACACATGTAAAACAACAACTTAAATGATTTATCAAATACATATAAATAACCCTTGGGACTTTAGTTCCCCAAAGTATCAGGTTGTGTTCCTGGTGGATGATGAAATCACAGCTGATGTTAAGTGACTTCTCAGACAAAACATGTTGAGTTTTCACAGCTTTATCATTGTCACATTTGCCTAAAGGCACCATGCAAGCTGCTCCACCAGTCTGCTGTGAGCTTTCTGTGAATTGTTGCCTAATATAGAGAGAGGACGCCACTGCTTACCAAAGGGACGTGCCTCTCTTACATACATGTCTCCATGAGGATAAAAGCACCGTCTCTCATATGAAAAGATGGTCAACAACAAAGTGATAACAGTTCGTTGAATTTCTAATCAATGACCCATCCTTGATTAAATGTGTGAAATTATTATTTTTAATTTTGGTTTGTTTCAGTTTTTGACAGAATAATATATTTTTATTTATTCTAATATATATTTTATTATTAAGATTAAGATATTGTGTTAGTCAAAAAACAAGATACATTTCTGGACCTCCACCCATCATTGTCCCTGGCAGACAAAAAGTATTGGAAATGAAGGGACTGTATAAAAATGATTATGAGGTTAAAGAGGGAGGATATTGTATTTTTTCTTGGTGCTGAAGGCTGGGTACTTTGAAATTTCTGGATAAGTACGGGAAGGTCTTTTAATTCTTTCCCACCCCAGATTTATATTTTATTTAACCCTTCCCTCATGAGATTTCCTTGTTAAAGTAAGGATTAAATAATTATATTGAAAACGTATGTCCCACAGTTGAAACGTGTGTTTTGCTGTTGAGGGCAACAATCCTGTCTCTGTATCAGGGCTTTATTTTCCTCATCACAATCAACTGGTAATCTTTCAGCTCGTTTTCATTCCCACCATGTCTGATAGCAATGTTTTGTCGAACTGACATATCTTTATGTTCAAACATTATCTCTACAAAATGGCATTATTTTTCATTAGGCTAAAACCTTCACTTTATCCAGATCATAACAGAAATCAGAACTACAGTAAAACTAAATATGTCCAATAACATTAGTTGAGAATAAAAAAAAAATGAACAAGAGAGGGTGGAAGAATTTGTCCAATATGTAGGAATTTAAATTATGTAGAGGATTTGTGGATTCAACCCATATAGTATGATCATTTCTTGTACCGAATTTAACAGATCGTTTCTTTAACAATAAGATAATTTGGTGTTTAAATGGTGTGAGTGGCTATTTACTTAAACATGACATCAACAGGATAATTTGTTGTTGTGTGTGTGTATGTGTGTGTGTGTGTGTGTGTGTGTGNTATATATATATATATATATATATTATTTATTTATTTATTTATTTTTTAAATTCTGAAATACCTCTGAATCTCAGGGTAATGTGCTGTGCTCTGCTGTAGACATTTCAACCAGAACACGTCGGTGCAGAGTGTAGACCTGCTGATACTGTGGGAATCTGATGTGGCTGTCGGTACAGGTCTTATCAGTATGATGACACTCATTTCATAACAGAGCTGAAGTGACTTGAAGGAGTTTTCCTGCGTTTACAGCTTATGAATTTGTCCCCATCTCGCCTTATCATGCTGATTATCCTGATGCACATAAACATATCAAAGCAAATGGGTGACTTCAAGGGAGAGTCTTTCTCCCAGGTGGAAGAGCACAGAGGACTCCTCTTTTAATGCCAAGAGTGATGCAGTATTTTCCTCTGACTGGACGGGGAAAGAGCTCCTGCTACATCTCTGTGGGTGGGACCTTGGTTCATTTGAAGTGTAAAACGAGGCATTTTTAAAGCATGGACAAATGGAGACTGTAAACGTTTTTCAAAATTCATGCAATATAGGAATCTATCAAATTCCCAAATCTTTTTATACTTCCAACTTGGCTTATCTGTTTTATTTATTCAATGAAATATAATTATTAATTGGCAATTTAATCGTCATTACTTTTATCTTTTTACTCTTAGTTTTTTTTGTTTTGGATTGCATGATTTAAATGCAATTTTAATGGATCACTTTATAGATTGTTTTTCAAACATATGGAGCAACGCCAGCGAGCTAGTTCAGGCAGTCAACTCCAGCTGCACTGCTATACACACGTGACATACTCACTCTCCACAACCATCTACCCAACACACCCTCCCAATTTGGCGGTCTATTTAAACTGCTAAATTTCCCATCTCTCCCTCTGCCTGTCAGTGCCACTGCTGCCCTGCATCAGTATTGCTGCTTGTTCTTTCAGCCCCACCACCACCACCACCCCAGCATCCACCTGCAGGCTCTGGCTTGCGGGTTTTAGATATTTGCTCATCACTCCCCAATATCTCTATGTAAACACATCCGCAGGGAGTGATGAGGTCGGACCTTATACACCAAACTCTTATGTTCTGCTGCTATAATAAACATTTCAAACGTGAGTTGTCTGACTGAAATATATTAAAGAATCAACTATATTTAACCACTGATTCACTGAAGTCAATAATTAGTCCAGTGGCACACAACAGCCCTCACACCAGGAAGTCATTTATTCCCGATCATTTAACAAAATGAAAATCAACATTGCAGAAACCTGAAGCAGTGAAAATTTACCCTGTGTTGGTTTTTACCGAGTCAAGGTTACATTACTGTCACATGGTAATAAGAGCAGGAACTGTTTTGGGAACTTTTCCTAGTTGTTGGTGCGTTCATGTGCTCATGGGAAACGTGTACATCTGAGGTTTGAGTCGACTGCCAAGGAACCAAACTTTTTTGATTTCTCCAAAACACTTTCTCATTAAATCAGTGCTTTTTAGCATAGCAGCTATACAGTTTTTAAATTTGGAAAAAAGAGAACACTGATATAGGATTGGTGCTTGGTGTTGGCAGAAATCCTGAATCTGTTTCGAGAGATAAAAAGTTGGATCGGTGCATCCCTATGTTTAGCAACCGACTGATAAATGGCAGTCTCCTTAAATGACAAAGATCTGCAGTAAAGTATACAAAGTTTGTAGTTAAATGGCTAAAAGATAATGTAAAAACACTAGTTTGTTTCTTTAGTGTGAGCAGTAGCTGTTATAGTAGTTTTAGCAGTTGCAGTACAGTTTAGTCTTAATATGTTGCAAAATCAGACATTCACTAACACTGATTAGTTTCACTGCACTCACTGAAATGCTTTGTAATGAGCATGTTCTTTGGGTTTCCCACTACTGCAGGTTAAGCAGAAAGTGCAGCATACGGCTTCTTTAGCCTCAGTCTCATAATTAATCAAAGATACAAATGTCAACAGGAATGTAGGGTCAAACAGAGATTTCTTTGTTTTGGAGAATCACTTGATATTCCAGCAGAGGGCAGCAGCTACCAACATAGGACTTCATCTGGCAGAACCAGGGTCCATGGTTTCTATTTTGAACCACTGAGCAACTAAAGTGGCATTTCCCCTTCAACTTGTAGATTTTTCTTAATTGGACTCAACATTCATTCAACAGAGAAATATTAAACCAAAGAACTTCATACAAAGCCAATCTTTACAGTGTAATTCTGTAATTATAAAGGCAACATTCACCTTTCACTTGGATGAAAAAGATTACATGTCAGATCTTGCATGATGTAATGCAAACTGGTTTCCAAAATATAACTGAAGGCCTCTATAGAGGAAACTGCAGTGACAGGGCAGGGTGCAGTGGTGCTATTTTTAGCAATCATATAAATATAATGTATTGAGGCGAGGCTTTTGAAGTCGGAGACACAAATGAATGATTTTTGACCATGTGACTCTTCCAATGGAGCTGTATTGTAACTATCTATTCTCAGAAAAGTGCATGACAAACTTTCTCTCCAGACTTTAAAACTCACCTCCTGGGTTGCGGCATAGAAGTCGGTGAATAACCCTCCACAAATCTTACGCCTTCACCCTACTCAACCTTCTAACAATTAGGCCCTAACCCCTGCGATCCCTTGGCCATCATATATCATAATGTCCTCCACAAACCACAGGACAACACTCTACCTTAAAAATTAATAAGGCTGACAACATACTTGTCGCTATTTCAATGCCCAGCATGTCCTCTGTGACTCATCGGTTCAGCTGTAAATCAGGCCAGGAGGAGCCTCGAGGGATTGTGTTCCTCTAAAGCTCCTTCAAAACACTTTATATGGAGCATCAATAACCAAACACTTTGCAATAACACTTATTGGCAGGGCAGCATGAAATACTATTGATTGTTCGAATGAAAATCAGCAGGAGCACTAGCTGCTGCTGGGATTGTTGCCTTTGTGTGATTTTTGTCTTTATTCTCTCTCCGGTATCAGCGAGGATGAAGGCAGAGCAGCGTGAGGCATCATGGGTTATATTTAATCCAGCCTTGCTCTTCTTTGGGATAATAACTTTTGCTCCATTCCAGGACTTGTCTGTCATCTTGACATGGCAATATCTCCCAACTCCACTGTTTCATAGTCAGTTTCATTTACTTCCAAATACCATTTCACACCCTGCTGGCTTTAACTAGGTATTATACAGCGTGTGGGGAGTGTGCTGCAGATTGAATCGTGACAGAGACAACAACGTTTCTGGTGAAAAATAAGTGAATATTGTAAGTGGCAGACTACATAAAATGATTTTTTGCTCCATTTTCTTGGCATGAATTTGTGTGTTTGTCATCCTGGTCTCTCGAATTCATATGGGATGTCTACAGCTGATAAAATTGGCTGCCTTTATTTTGATTTTGATTTGAAATTAAGATTTGTATCAAAACAGAGAAGAGTGAACAGAGAATTCATGCTCCTGTGAACCACAATTTTAAATGAAAATGGTATTATTCTCTACTATAATAGGTGATATACTACATTGATATGGTTTTATCATAGTTTTAATTTATATGTATTTACAGCTTCTTCAGTCAATATCCAGTTAATCTCTAATGTCCACTTGACTTTCAATTTAATAAAATTGTTGCATGAAGTCAAACAAGACTGTTACAAGTTGTTCCACAACATCTTCCTACAATCTCTTCCTATGAGAACACACACACAACAAAGTGCAGACCAGTGTGAGCTTCAATGCAATATTGTATTTTGCAAAAACTATTGCAAAAAGATTATGGTAATTTTTGTTATTTTATACTCTGTATCTAAGGTGATCTATAAGACAGTAGATGCTGTATTGTCAACGTATTTTGAATAATTATTTCAACAGAGTAACTTAGCTAAAATCATAATGCTAGCTAACATTAACCATACGGGTATAAGCCAGCAGGATGCTATGTGATTTGTCCCTCATTTTGCTAACCATCTCCTGGCCCCAGCTCCATATTGAATGAACCGATATGAGAGGGGTATCAATCTTCTCATCTAACTATAACTCTTGGCAAGGAAGTGAATAACTGTATTTGCTAAAATGTAAATTTCTTTAACAGTTGCTTTAGTGATTTCTATGTTTTGTGTGTCAGTAGCAATGGACAAGTCCTGTACGTGTACCTGCTGTAAACTGAGAATATTCTGGGTTTTATTTGTATTGTGAGCACACATCAGCTCCTCAATGAAAACCTATTGTCTGCCTGTTTAATTTGTTCTGGAGCCGACCCTGTTCTCCCACATTTATAAAGCTCAAAATAAAAGAAAATGCCACTTGTTTATGTCACACAGATGAAGTCAACCACAGCGAAACCAGTATGAATTCTAATTTTATTCTCACAGATGTTATTGCATAATTTACCTTCAGAGTCTCTTGCACAAAAATGAAGAGACAGGAATGTCGTTTATTTATTCTTCTCCAGTAATCGCCCTGCTAACGCCCACAGGGGCCTCCATATGGAGAGATTGCCCATGGATGTGTGTGCCGCGATGCCAGTAGGTGGTCCTGCCCATGGCTTGGTGGGTGAGCATGGTGTAGTCCCTGCTGCCACTGCCGCTGACATATCAGAGCTGTTTATTAAGAGGATGACAACTCTATCAAGCCCCATAAGCGGGCCCTCGTGCACAGGAGTTCTTTTGTTACTTTCAGGGAGGGTGTCATCAATCTTGCTGCCATGCTACTCTCTTGAGCTGTTGATGGCAAACACGATTCCTCCCTTTCTGCCTGGCCTCTCCCGCCTCGCAGTCTGGAATCAGGCGTGGTGAGGGGGATCGGGGAGATAGGAGGACTTTCCCCGAGAGTGCCTTTTCTTGACAGGCGACAGAGCGGACCGTTTGGACACCAGGGGTGGATATATGGGACCATGTAATGAAAAGACGTTGACAGGACCTGCTTGCTCTGTAATGAAGGTCCTCTGGAGCTGTGAATGGATACACACATCTTTCACGCTTTTGTCTCCCTGCCTTTCCCACAGAATCTATCTCATCCATTTTAACCAAAAGAGAAGGTGTAAGAGAGGCATCCCAGACAACAGCTCACAGTGTTAAGCATTTACATGCAACGACGTGGTGTGAATTTTTAATGAAATAGCAACTAAGTTGATTTACACCCACGATTTATAGCTAAAACCCTTCTGCATCAGCCCAGGAAGGTGCAGTTGAATGTTCAGCCTCTTCCCTCTTTCTGTCAGTGCTACTCAAGACTCAGTGTAGCTCACAGAGATGGACTATGATGTATGTACTCCACTTTAGCATTGGCTGAGGTCACAGACTCCATAAATGTCTTAGACAAGTCTGATATTTTAATCTCTTTTTAGTGAGGGGAAGTTGGGCCTTTGCCCAATCAATACACAGGGCAATAGTCTTGCCAAGATATCTCATGGTAGCTTTTCATTGTTCTGTCTGGAAGCTGAAATGTCAACCGGAATAGCACTGCTCAAACTGAAGCTGAAATACAGCTGTCTGTAGTCAAAAACATCATTTCTTTATGATATAGAAGCTTCTGACAACGATGAATGCAGAAGTAGGCGATCGCAGTCTGACGATGACTCTCGTCTGAGGAAGAGGGGGGCAGACTGACACCCGAAATTTTCTTTTTTATTCTCAAATCAAGTCCAGTCTGTTTAATTCATCAGTCAACAATAGCCCAAAAAGCTAGAGTGTGTGTGGGGGTGGGGGGCTGTGCTGCTCCCTTTGCTGCTGCCTTTGTGAGCACACACAGCCAAAAATATCAAGACACTCTCGCATTAACATTGCTAATTTGTTTGCCAATGGTTTCCAAGGCGCTGAATAATTGGCTGTGAGATATTGTTTGCTCAGGTGTTCCGCATAATTGAATTCTGTATTGGAAATACTGTGGATGAATGTTGGAAGAATACTGAAAAGAGTCCTGTACTTTGTGATACATTTTCTTTGAAATTGAGCTATTGGTGTAGATTAATTCTCATCCCAATAGCGACTAGTGATGATTGCAGCACATTAATTATATGGCTAATGTATAAAGCACACACGTTTTGAATTTTAAAACAACTTAACTCGTGTTCACCCGTTTCCAATTAATGTCCTCTTGTTGAATTTCTTTTAGAGATGATATGATATGGTTTTCTTGCACAGGATGACCTTTTGAAACTCACAGATTGATTTCATGCATCCATTATTCCGCTGAAACGCTGCTTTTGTCAGCGCTCTGCTTTGAGCTGCATGCTGATAAGCCCGTTAATGTGTGTTGCTGTGTAGCTCAGCCCATGTGCACATGTGGAAGTGATATAGCGTCTTGCTGGACACATGTGTTGACAGAGCCGGATGATGTATTTGATCATAGTTAGTGAGGAGGGTCTTGGTTGGGTTTGATTCAGCTGCCCGGCACTGACCTAATGCCTCAGCTCAATCAGTCACCTTGTCCTCCCCTTGACTCCTCACCCCGTGATCCTTGCCTCCCGCCCCGGAGGACTCAAGAAAAACAACCCAAGTGCTTAAGACCCTCCCTTCACTCAAACTGCTGTCTGGACTGAAATAAATTAGATATGAAATCAGTGGGTCCTCAGGTTGTTGTTTTCTCAGAGCACTCTGTACTATGTCTCTTCACAGTGGCGTAGCACAAAAATGTGCAGCCTCAGTTGGCCCCCCCTCCTATTAATACATCCATTGTCACGCCTGTACAGATGACTGCACTTGTAAAAACACATTTAAGAAAGTCTGCACCGTCTGTTACTCAGCATTTTTCAGCCCTCTTCTCTCAACATACAGTAATTAGTGTGTGAAGCTTTCACTGGGAGGTTTTACAGAACATTATTGCCATCATAGTCTTTATTATAACCTGAGCAAAAGACAAAGGAGGAAAGCCATCTTAGTCTGGCCCCTACACTGAGAAAGGATTACTGTATTACTGGATTTCATGACAAAAGTGTACACACTTTCAACAAGTGCTAGCTCAGTCTGCTGCAACATAGAAGTACCATAATAAAACCTAAGGGAACTCCGATTTACACATCAAAAACTCGGGGGGCTGTGGAGCTCACCAGACCTCTGTAGCCTGCTCCTAATCTCTGATTGAGGCTAGCGGCTCGGGGCTACATTAGCCGCTACTAGCATAACACGGAACTCTCCGACAGTCAGTGGATGCGTTGCATTGTCGGGAATGTAGGCGCCAGGATTAGACAAGGAAGAAGAATGCGTGCAATAAAGAAGACGATATCTCTGGTTTTGCTGCTGCTTAAAAACTGACCATCATGAGTCCGACATTGTCCTAACACAACTAGATGGTCTTAAATTTGAGAAAACTCTAAAGGACTTTGCAGCTGGTTGCCTTATTTTATTTTTGTTTTCTCAGTCTCTACGATCTTATAGTGCTCTTTATTATGCCCATCTCTTCACCTAAACATCCTTTTTAATTTCCAAATCTGTGTCATCTAGTTCCTTTAGTGTTAAGAGCTCCTATCGTGCTTCTGTTTATCAGCCCAACATTGTGTGTGTGTGTGTGTGTGTGTGTGTTCGACTCTCCGGTCTGATAATCAGTGACAGAGATGTTATAGGAGTGTGACAGAGTTCTATTTGCCATAACTGACATCTTCATCCCATCACTTTCCTTGTTTCTTTATTGTTGTTTTTTTGCAACTTACCAAGTGCTGGCATCTGTGGTGTTTCCAGGCGGATACACTGCAGTGGACTGGGAATTCATAGGATTCAGACAAGGCCACAGCAGCTCAGGCAGGTGGAGAGAAGGAAGAGCTGTGCACACAAGCAGTACAGGAAGAGAGGAGAGGGGAAGAAAGAGAGAGGGAAACTGTCTTACTTATTGGAGTCTTATACTTGTGTTTAGCAGACATGCTGTCAGATTCAGAGGTCAGAGGGGATGATTGTATCGACGGGTTTTATTCGCCGGTCATAAGTGAAAAGAGACAGAAAGCAGGCTCGAACAGCAAAAGCTTTTGATGCAGAAAAGCACTATAAATCACCACATACAGTTTGTGCTGAATCAAAGCATGAAACATTGTTGAATATGTGGCCAATTTTCACAATACTCTCTATAAATTCCAGCATATTTGCTTCCTCAGCTAATATGTCCAATTTAATTTGGCCCACACAGCGTCTGAATTGGATTTACACTTGAAATAATCATCTAAAGTCAAAACCTCAACTTCATTTATTTGTAAATACTTTGTGGTTTATGGATATCATGATTGGCATTTCTACAGTAGACCTAGGCAGAGAGTAATTGACTGTAGCACCCCAGCAAGGAAATATAATAATTTAATGCACATAAGATCTGCAAACAATGCAAATACCCAACTTATAACTGGTCAGCTATAAACTTCTCAATATCAAGCACATTACTCTCTGAAATAAAAAAACACAATGTCATGACACTAACTAGACAATGAACAGGTTTTAATTTAGTTTTCTTGGGTTTGTGAGAAGGTCAGGTTTTGTAATTCAGTGATTTGAGTTTACATTATTCAAATCAACATCCACTAAAGGTCTTGACAGAAACATGTAAACTCTTCTTTGTGTGTATGTATGCACACACATTTGTATACCACGCCTTTGAGCTTTTCTCTCTTCACCACACTCATTTGTACTTTCACAATTTATGTCTAAAAGCAGAAACATAATCCATGTCACATACTGAGCTGCATTTGTGGTCGTAACAAAGAGCAGTTGGCAACGTGAGACATCCATCATTATTAAACAAAAACAACTCTTGTTAACAGACTGATAGCACAACATTAGCATGTGTGTTGGTGACAACATATTCTCGCTGTCCTATGAAAGATGTATATTTACAAAATGTTAACTTTTCACGGAGTAAGACAAAACTGCTTTGTTTTAAGCTTTTTCACAATGCATTTCTTTAGTTATTTTAATGGGATTGAAGATTTAGCCGAAGGAGACTTTTCTCAACCCACAAAGGGAAAAAAATCTAAACATCTGCACACTTACCTTCATTTCAAACACTTAATTTACTATCTTCCATCACATAGTCCGTCGTCAAAGCACAACCGTCATGATGTTCAAGGTCTATGTGAGCGAAAGCTTCAATTACTATTTTTGCATCTAGCACCTTTGTGTCTTGTGGTGGTGTATGATAATTTTGAAAACTCATAAGAGCATTTTTAATCCTTCAATTTATCGGGAAAATTACAAATAATATAAATGTAATATAAATATGGGGATACTTTGTTTTCACTGACCAGTGATGTCAGAAATGAGAAAATATAAATGTTTGAATCACTGGGTCTATTGGGTTTACAGCCGGTCTGCTACAAAGCATGGCATGTTTTAATTACTGAAGGAATGTCCAATGTTTATTAGCTAACAGGAGATCCACTGATTTAGAGCATATAGTATAAAAAGAGCATGCAGTATAAAAGTAGAGTTACTTTAAGCTTGAAACTGCACATATGCTTTAGTCTTAAACTCTACTCTTGTTAGCAAACACTTTGCGTTATTGCAGAATCATTACTTCACAGAGATCCTGTATGCAGCTGACTTGTTGGTAATGACATTCTTTACGTGCAACTGAATGGGCGCTTTAAGTATACAGTGTTTGTGACACAAAATAAAAAGGGTGTTGTGTTTCGCAGGGCAGTTTGCTGAGGCTTTTCAGTTGCCAGTGGCCCATGATGGCTGACCCCTCCCTTTCTTTGTCACCGCTGGCGCTGTACTCTGTTTTCTACCATCTCCGTGGCAACCAGCGCTGCATGCTATTGTGTTGATGTTTGTCCACAGCTAAGGTGTCG
The DNA here is from genome assembly GCA_002120245.1 of Maccullochella peelii. Taxonomy (NCBI): domain Eukaryota; kingdom Metazoa; phylum Chordata; class Actinopteri; order Centrarchiformes; family Percichthyidae; genus Maccullochella; species Maccullochella peelii. The sequence goes on along the minus strand of LKNJ01002861.1, from coordinate 41,251 downwards.
CCTATGTGTTTAATGGACCTCCCAGTCCGCTTCAGTGTCCGCTTCAGAGTCCCCCAGCAAAGCTGGGTGTCAGTGAGTCGCGGCAGGGTGGGGATGAGATAGGGCTGATAATGGCTGCTTTGTTCCTTTGCTAGATGTGTTGAAGCTGTGCTCCTGTGGACCAGGAGACGCCTGGTCAAACAGAGACACACAAAGGCTCTGGAAACGGCTGTCCGTGGCCCATTCTCCACAGTCTGCCATGCTGCCAACATACACCACCTTCTGCAGCTGCACTGAATTACTACCCTCACAACCTTTCACACATATAAAAGCACTCCTTCACTCAGTGGGAACACTGACATTTGCCTTTTGTTGGATACAAAAGATTTTTTAATACTAAGTTTTTTTAGGTGATTACTCCAAGGCTATATACACCATTAGAATCAGTATGGGGGCTTTCTTTTGAAGGGCATTCAATTTATTCACTTGTAAAAGCCACACAGGCATTACTTGATTCAGTCGAGCTTAAGTCAAGATTGATGCTTTTCCGCTGCCTTTGATGTATAAGTGGTGCATTCTGCTTTTAAGATATTATTTTCACTTGATTGATTGACAGAGTAGGCACAAAGCAGCCCTGATATCCTCACTAGTGTTAGAAATTACACTCCATTATTGAGCTTTTAACATTTGCAGAAAGGATACATGGCTGCACAGAGAATACTCATAGATAGATATAATGGTGAATTTAACAATCAATAACAGTGAAAACCTTTGGAATGCCAAGAAAAAATCTCTGGAGCTAATGTGCCACATATTCTCATCTACCGGCTGGTGTTTTAACCTCTTTAGCATAGCCCCTCGAGGAAATGGGGGATATGATTAGGAATTCGTTAGCGGGCTTCTATTTTTATGCTGATGACACACTTTCTTCTCCCGGGCTCTCAATGTTGCTGGCTCTTGACTTTCTCACTGTCTTTTCCAAACTAGATCAGCTGTTTACCACCATGTAGGAACGTGACATGAAGTTCACTGACTAAAGTAGCTGCAAGCAGAAAAGGTCTGATATCAGCCAGAGAGAAAACTCTTCTGTCATCTGAAATCCATTTACAGGCTTCTTTATATCCTGTCTTCTTTAAAGGATAAAAAGGCTCAAAAGGTGTTTGTTTTTTTTCATAGCTGCTCCATTTACGTTTCACCGGTTGGACCTGCAGTCGTGCCACCTGCCTCAACTATTGACTGTGAGATACAAAAAGGATGTACAAAACCAATAAAGGGTGCCATACAATTTTGTTGAAATCCGGTGTTTTTGTTCATCCCATCATGTTTGGAGCAGATTACAGTGTGTCCACACATCCCCGCTCCCCAGGGTGCCTTCTCTGTGGTTCAGGTATTGTGACCAGGCAGGCGGGCTGGTGGCCCTGGGCCCTGGGCGCTTTGGAGGAGAGAGGACGGTGCCTGCATTTGTTTCCCACTGAAAAGGATTACAGGTCCTGACGGCCATGATTAATCACCCAGAGGCAGACATCTGAATACGGCCAGGGAAAGGTTCAACTTTTTAATTCATCCCACACACAATCTATTCAAACCAGCTGTTGGCGCTCCTTTCCCTCATCTCCCTGCTCTTTCTTCTCAGTGACCATTGCCTTCTACTGTCTTTCTCTCCCCATTTATGGCTCACATAATTATCTGGGGACGCAGAGTTGTTGTAATTGTGGGGGTGCTTGGACGACGCTTGGCGCTCTATTTTTATTGGAGATGGGTTCCTTTCTTCTTTGTCGGCGAATAGTTAATTGACTTTGTTAATGCATTTGGGGATCAGTGATTTCTCAACAACAAATGACCTTTATGGAGCTCAGCGTCACATATTGTTTATTGTGTGTGTGCCTAAGCAAGTGTGTAAGCCTGTGTGTGTTGCATCAGTGCATGGATGTACTGTGTGTGTGTGTGTGTGTGTGTGTGTGTGTGTGTGTGTGTGTTGATCCATCGTGACCTTTTCTTGTGTCAGGTGTGTTTGTGCCGAGACAGAGAAATATTTCTCTCAAAGCTTCTTTTCCAAAACACTTCAAATTCATAAACATTTCCATGCTGCTACTCTTCGCTGACAGACAGCTGAATTCCTGTGTTTTGAATAAATTTCACATCTCACCATGTTCATATCCACTCATATGAGCAGGCCTTCTCATTAAGACTCAGCAGGTTATATGATAGTATTGCTGGAATCCCTGGAGCAAAATGAACAGGGACAGCTACACTGCTTAATGCAAGGTAGCCTAGCAACAGATAGTGGGATGGCGGTGGAAACATACCCTCATATTTATGTTTACATGAGAGAATGATTTGTCTGTCAGGCTGATGGATCCTAATGTTCTCCTCTCCCCGGGGCTTTTCTTGTGCCGTACGCAGGCCTGACACTTACCCTGAAGGACAGGCACCACCTTCCCCAACACGCATGAATACTTAATACTGTTAGACTGCATTTATGCAAAGAATGGAAATGGCACTAGACGAGGAGAAGGGGGCCAAAATGCATCAAAAGCATGACACAGAATGCATCACGAACATGGGGTGGGGGCATGTTGTTTCTTTTCTGCGGTTTATTCCTCATAACAGCATGCAAGTAATCAGATTGCAGTTTAGTAGAAACCAGTAGTTTCATGCGATGACAACTGTGACAATATAAACGCAAGTCAGTTCCAGTAAGTACAGTACAGGAGCTATATGACTTGATAGAGTCTGTCTTTACTGTATGTCCAGCTCCTCCAGGGACAGACTACATCAACTCAATTAGCCTGGCACAGCCTGAGTATCAGCACCATAGATTAGATTTCACTCTGCCTTGTTTACCAGAGAGCGGCCCGCAGAATAATATCTATACAATTTGTGCTTTCAGAAAAATGATGACGGGAGCAGCAGATATAAGCTTCTCCTGTGTTGTGGTATAGGGTAACTGGCTGGGAGAGATATAAAAAAGCCTTTTGTCAGGAGATAGGCATATCCCTGTTCATCTTGGGAACTTGTTTCCATAGTTACATCAATGTTGTTGAAGTGAGAAGATCAGGTATTCCAGTGAGTGATCCTTTACATGAGCTTTGCTCCTCTCCTATTGATTTTCATCCCACGTTGAAAAAAACAAACAAAAAAAAAACTGCCCACTGCAAACTGTCTCAGAAATATTGTGGAAGTAATGAAAGGGCGAAATGTGCTGGACAAGAAAATAAAATAAAATAAAATAAAAGCCTCTCGAAAAGCACTGAGCGATTTTAAGGTGTCATGTCCAGCTCCTCTGGGGGGTCAGGTAAAGCTGTCAGAACCACAAACCACAAAGCGTGACAGCAGCTGAGACTAAAAACTAATCGCTGCCTCTAACAGTCGATGATCGCCATGTTGTTAGCCACATGCTTATGTGTTCATATGAAATCTCCTCAACAGCGTGCTGTTTGCTATAATGCTAATGGCTCCGAAAAGAGAGTTAATCACTGCTGCGTGGTTAGCCACATGCTTTCCTCTTGCAGCATGGCTGGTGTGTTCCAGGGGTTAGCAAAACACTGGCGTAACACATCATCGCTCTTTATGAGGCTGGGGCCTGCAAGAGAGAGAGGGGGCCCACAGACGATGCTAAAAAGATGGTAATGACAGCCATTCACCACAATCCAATTATGCAAAAGGGAGTCTAAACAATTCCATCATCCCCTAAATTAGATTGTCCTAATGAGATAAAGGCACCAATTAATCCTGAATTAATTTCTACAGCTCATTTTCCCCAGAAAACACTCTAATATGCAAATGCCAATGAGCGACAGAGAGGCATCCTTCTGCAGGGTTTACTCCACCTCTGCTCGTTGGCTTTATACTGATCAACTTAGACACATATGTAATGGATGTAACACATGTAACAGCTCAGGTGTAGCGCTGAAGAGAAATTGTTTAAGAGTAAAGGCAGATTTCACCGGATTTAACGTTTAGAGTTCAATGAATGGAACTGTTAGAGATGGTGAGATAGTGCAGTTCAATAAATACAAGTGCTGCTACTAATGCAACAGACAGCAAATAGAAGCCAAAACAAAGCCAATACATCTAATTTGGCATCTGGGTTTTGTTGATTAAATGTAAGGAGCTCAAAAGATTCAAATGTTTCTGGTATGACTGGATAATAGTGATGGTGTCTGTACATAGAAGAGGCCCCCCACCTCTCCTACACTGGAGCAAGACACGCACACTGAAAGAATTCTTTGAAATCGTTTTGCATCTGTGTGGACGTTTTGCGTCTCATTGTGGTCATTTTTGTGATCTTTGTATTCGTTGAATTGACTTTCCAACAAGAAATGTTAATAGTCGCTTCAAACAGTGGCTCTGGCCGAGGGCCCCTTGTCCCCTTGGGCCCCTGGGCTTGTGCCCGGTAGGCCCACTTAGTCATTTTTAGTAATTTTCAGATAATTCGATGGGTTTTTAAATGGTTTGTTTTGCATAAGAAGTAGAAGGATTTTCTCATCCCACAAAGGAACACTTAATCCCTCAGTTTATCTGAAAAATTCCAAAGCACACTGTATTTCATCAGACAGCGATGATTTGATCATTGTTAAGGTCACTCCAGTTGATGATAGACAACTGAACCAATCCTGAAATCCACGTTAGCCACAGACAGACTCGAGGTTGCATACTAGCCTGCAAATATCTGCTCGCTTTGAAAACAAAGCAATTAAAAATTTTGTTCATGGTAATCATCATTATCATTTTCACACTCCTAATTGTCTCGCTGCCAGCTGTCTCGAGTTGTTATAATTGAGTGATCTGACACATTTTCTCAATAGAGCTTGAGATGCAGCCTCCACCTTTAGAGCAAATGTATGTTTACAGAAATGGCTGTTCAGAGTTTATGTAAAACTTTGACTCTGTCATTGTTATAATTTATGATTTATGATTGAATGACTTGGGTTTCTGAGCATAAATCTAAACCGTCCTTCCTACCGAAATGAATGAAAATTTAGAAATGCCTCTTTACTCCATATTTTATCAAGGAGGATGTCTTTATGAACCTGGTTTGGGCCTTGAAGCACAGTATTTTATCGATCGGCAGTGAGCTACTACCACCTGCGCACCCCCCAGTGATGACAGAAACAACCAGGCTGTCAGTTGCCAGGCAATATTCACAACCACTGGCCCACATCAGCTAATTACCAGAAGAAATAGAAATCACATATTGACAGATGGGCCCATGCATATTGATCGGCCAGCACTGCCACGTTCTAAATAACCAAACGCTAATGAATCATTTCCCATTTGGGAGAGAGAAGGAAAAAAGCATTAGTCTTCTGCTTGACATCATACCTGTACTGCACATAGCCCATGACGGGAGTACACACAAATCACCGCAAACTCTCTCAAGACTTCAGCTGCTCGTATATGCACCACCAACCTCTCTGCCTCACTCTCCTCCGTTTGGTCTGTCTTATCTGTCTCTCTCGCCATCTTTCTCACCCTAGCAATCCCTCTTTCCGCTGTGTGGCAGTTATTTTTCATCGCGGTGAGCTGGCCGAGGCAGTAAATACCCCGCTCCTCAGACTGCAGACCCAGAGTGACCCTGCAACCTCCGTGTCTCTGATGCCTCTCCCAAGGTCTCTCATTCCAAGGCCCCTGTGATGCAGCGCTCTGGTTGCAGGGCAGACCCTGTAATTCACCAGCCTGCTAGATCGCCTGCCAGGAGCTATTGATTTTTGTTTCCCCAATCTCCAGGAGAGAGGGAAAGAAAAGATTAAAAACACTTTGTCAGTTTGGTAGGGAATAAGAATTCTGCGCAGGGGGATACCTAGGAGGGCGCGGGGTCATGGCTGAGGTACTGTATGTCTTTATGGCTTTAACTATTTCCACACCACGGACATCTCAGTCTGTGACTCTCGTCCTCTCGCTGTCTTTCTTTCTGTGCAGAGACTTTGCAGGTGTTGTTGCTCAGGGATGACCTCTCCTGCTGCTCTTGTCACACACTGTGCAGCATGACACGACTGTGTTTAAATGCACAACCAAAAAACAGATTAAAGACAAGAAATCAATTAAAGCATTTGCATGCAAGTTAAGTTACGGGACGTAACATAACTTATTAAACTTAACTTACTAACGTACTTTTTGTAACCCAAACCACAATCTTTTCCTAACCAAGTAGTTTTGGTGCCTAAACCTAACCAAACTGCGACTGCTTCACAACGTTAACCATGTTTACTATTGTTACCATGACGACGAAGGTCTGGTACACCTACATATGTCGTTTTGGGAGTCATTGGCAAACGACCTATTCTGTCGTTTATGTTGAAAGACTTGTTGATCCGATAAGTATGTTGTAAACGAGCACAGAGTAGGTGTGTAAGCTCCCTGCACATATATTAAGTGACTCATATGAATGAGTCACTCAGTATCACATTGTCACTCACCCCTGTTGTAACGTCAGTTTCTACTTTATGTAGCTACCTAGCTAGCATACCTTACCACTGATGATGGAGACACAATGATAGAATTTATGTAATTTTATAGACATCATCTTACTAAATAAGGTTATGACTATACATTTCTAGAAGGAATTGTTTGCCGTGGAGGAAAATCAATTTTCAATGGGAGGGATTACTTAACACTGTAATTAAGTAAATGTACTTCCCACCACTGCCTGCCCTTGTAAGTAAAAGTAAGTAAAACTTTATTTATATAGCACCTTTTTTAACACAGGTTACAAAGTGCTTGTGTCTCTGAAACCAAGCCCTTTCACTTGTTTATTAGTTGCAATACAGTATAGTATATAGCCTTTTCCGTGCACATGCGCACGCTTAAAAGACCTGCAAAAAACTTGGTATATTATATATATCTAGCTGTGTTAACTGGGACATTCTTAGCCTGTAAAAGGAAAAAACTGCAGTCGAACGCCAGATTATTGCTCTACACGTTAATGCACTGACAGGGTGTGAGTTGAGTTTTTAAACATGTTTGACTTTTGTTGCTGCTCACCAAATGAGCGAGATGATAAATTGAAAACCCTTGTGCTCTGAGTTCCCCAGTTTTTCATTTGAGTCATTTGGGAAAACCTACACACACGCGCGCACACACACACACACACACACTGCCATGCAGTCAAACACAGCCATGCTAATGTGATGCCAATGCATTACCCCATCAGATTGTGTTACGCATGGACGGCTCTTATCATTTCACCCTAACTTTCAACTAAATGTGGAGAATGTTTTCCCCTTGACATTAGGGTTTGGTAATGGTGCCTTTCAGGGCCACTCTATTTTCTGAAATGAAATATTCATTCATTGGCGAGGACAGTCTTAGAGGAAGTCTGTCTGAAATATGAATTCATGGTTCCAGCAGACATTTCTTCAATATTTGATGGGTCATCAGAGCTCTGTGTCTAATACTGCGCAGTTCCTCCAAATATTCATTCTCTTCTGTTTTGCTTCTCTATCATTAGTTGCTTCTTCTTCCAGTTAACCAAAACAGGCCTGAAAAATATGCACAAAAAACACCTTCCAGGATAATTCTGGTCTATATTTTGGTGAATTTTTAAACATAAATCCTTTTTTGAATTTTCCTTTTGCTTTAGTGACAGTGTTTTTTCTTTGTCAACAGGTTAACATCTCTTAAAGTCCAATCCATTGTGTGAAGCCATCAGCCACTGCACACTAAATCAGCTTGATTGCATGCCAGCAAGAAGATAAAAGGCTCTTAGGTGGGTACAGTAATCCAAAGAGAGCGGGTGGTCTGCTTGAAGGCATATCGTTTTATTCTCTCATGCATATTCACTTCTAAGCCTCCGAGTATGCAGATTAGTCTTGTCTGAACAGTGGACTCTCCAATCACATCCTACTTTTGCTTTTTCTTTTTTCTTCCCTCTTACTGCACCCTGCTGTGCGTGAGTGTCGGCACAATGAATGTAATGTGCGTGTATGTGTGTGTGATTAAGTGTGTGTGTAGGGGGGATTTTTTTGCTTGTTTGCAAGTTCGGGGGCAGGCGGGCCTGAGTGTGCATGCATGAATAAATGTTTGGGGGTGTGTGTGTGTGTTTAGCTTTGTGTGTAGTAGGTATGTATCTGCCAGACACATGGCTTTGTCTTGTCCTGGCACTGTGCTCGGCTCACCAGATGTTCTCCTTTTTTATCATCCTCCACTTGCACCGTGTTCTTTGAGGTTTAGGGAATCTGTGTCGCTCACATTCAACATGCTCTGTTGTTTTTTTTTCTGCTGTTCTGTGGAGAAACGACAAGCTCTTCCAAGCCTTTTTATTCTTTTCATGTTTACATAAAAACAATTCAGTGACATTAATGTTTCGGGTCCTCCAGTAGCAGCAGTTCATATTGTCCAGGAGTTTGGTTTTTTTAGAAGAAAGTAATGATTAAGTATCAGTTGGTTGCATTTTATTTATTTATTCAGTCATTCATCCATTTACTTTTATTATAACTATACTGTCACTGGTGTAAACTGGTAACATGTATTGTTTATTTGGATACCTATCAGTAATTATCCTGGCAACAACTACTCTTCCTGGGGTAAAATCAATCATTTACACTTACAGTACACTATATGCAGTAAATAATACAGTTAATAATACTAATCTCCACTCATTTAAGCAATATCAGCATTACACCAAACTCAATAAAATTACATAAAAACCAACCATGTTTGTGCCGGAGCATTAGGTAATATGTTTAAACATGGAAGTTAGATCTTCTGTAATATTATGTATTTCCAAGTGAAACAATATATGTGAGCGTGATATACTGTAGATACGAGAGGGATTTAAATTAAATCCTTCAGATTTGATTGGATCACACAAAAGGAGGCGTGGCTTTGAGAATCCTAACAAACACGAATACAAGCTGTTGGCAGAGAAAGACGTGGGAGAAATTAATAAACTAGAGCATGGCCACACTTTTGGAAATGTAAACAAAGCGTTTGTCGACTGAGATCAAGATTCTCGTAGTTCCCTTATTGGGGAAATATCTTTTTACATGACCCCTTTGGAGTGCTTGTTGCTAGTAAGGTGAAAGGTGGTGAGGACTCCAGGGAACCACGGCTGGACATACACAAACTCTCCACTAGGATTAATTTAGCAAAGAAGTGGGGACCCAGAGTAATATTCCTCCAGGGGCCCCAGAGTTCCTTGTGATGACCCTGCCCTCCTTCCACAAGAGGTCAGAGTGCAGGGTCGCATACAAGGACACTTCAGCAGGGCAGATGTGTGAGGAGAGGGGAGAATTTGGAAATGAATTAAATGTAATTGCATGTTTACAATCACCTGCTGTTCCAGGTGTTACATCGGTGTTTGATTAGAAAGCTAGAATGAAAAGTCCGACCACACACCGCAGTCACTCCCAGGTGGAATTAAATCAAGCTGTCACCTGGTCAGTGCCACCGCCCACCACACACACACACTCACGTCAACAGACACACTCCCATCAACAAACACAGAGAGCTGTCAAATAAAACAACACTTGTAATTATGGGAGGGGGTGAAATTCAGATTTATTTATTCCAAAATGAAGCCTGCGGATCGACGGAGGGACAGCTCTCTTCCATCTGTCATCGTTGAAGCCTCACTTGTCTGACACAGGGATTCATTCGTCTTGTCGTCTTTGACAGTCGGATTTTCCTGGCGCACTCCCACCAGGAGTCGCACAGGATTTTTGGAGGCAGACTAAAAAAGAAAACACACTGTGACAAGGAGTAGGCTCTTTATGAATGCAAATGAGTCTGGGAAAATTCACAGAGCAGCTAGCGGGCTCCGAGGCTCCGGCATCCGTCACATCTCCCCCCACCAGGCACAACCCACGCTTTGCCAAGAGGTCTAAGGGCTTACAGGGGCCCTACAGCAAGAACAGACACACTCATAGAAAAGGGCATGGAAATCCTGTGGCTGACACACTGCGAGTGCCACCGGTGACTATTATTTTCATGAAAATGATAAGCTTACTGTTTTTACATGCCATCCTCCGAATGGCTGGTGGGTTTTAGGTTTTATTATAAAACATTCATCTCCTCAACCCTCTCTGTCTGTATATGTGTGTGTGAGGATGCGTCACTTGTATCACTTGACATTTGGCTTCCCTTTTATCCTGTTCCAAGGATAGTAAGTCAAATGCTATGTGACAGGTCAACCCCTTCATATCAGTCATCCTTCACCCTGACCTACCCTCAGCTGCACAAAGACACATCCAGCTCCTCCACACTAAAAACGATCATTAGCTGCAAGATACAGGCGAATTCTGTCGGGTTAAAGGCAGGAATCTGTTTACTCAAACTAACAAGTAAACACAGCATAAAATCTCTATCTTAAACAGACCATTCTTGAGTCCTAAAATGTAATTTCCTTAAATGAAGGCACAAAAACGGGCATCATTAGTTCACCTGTTTTCAAGAAAAAATATCTTATTTAAAAAAGTTTCTGAAAAGATAAAACAATAAGCTTAATCTTCAAGTGGTTACTGCGCAAACTGTCATCAGGCTCATTGCCGGAACTGAATTAAAGGAGCACTACACCAATTTTACATATAAAGATTCAATTTATCCATCATGAGGAGTACTACTCAGCCCGTGAGAACAGCTGTATGATGTCTTCTGTTACTGTTAAGGGAGCTCTCTAAAGTTTGAGGAAATAACCCTGATGGTGTCATCAAATGTTTATGAAAAAGCCTGCGAAATAAACTGGGGGCTTTAGACCAGGCGGGGAAGGTCTGACGGAAGATGCTTTTGATTTTCATTATAGAAATAGGCCTTTTTCACAGCAGACATTTTGACTTGTCATAGTAGGAGAAACACAGGTGTTACTACATGATAACAACAACGATGGCTTGGTTCTATTCAAGTGTCCTAGCAAGTCAGGACGGTGTGACAGTGAGCCATCAAGACCCCAGAAACAACCCTCAGCTGTGTGGCAATTTTGGCATAGTGGCCACATTGGGTATTGCAGGATCATGTGGTGCGCACACTGGCCCAAAAATACTTTTCCCCATTCACAATCATTACAAAAGGAACGGCTGTACTCTAAACTATGAATAATTTTTTTCTGAGCGTCACCAACATCCTGAACTGACTCTTGTTATTATCAGAACTTGATCCATTCAGTTCAATAAAATGTCTAGAAAGCCTCACCATTGAATAATTTTATGCCATTCATGTGAGCGTGGAGCCAAAAGGAACTCGACAGGAGAAGGACTAAACACGCGGAAGCCCGTGGAAGCCGGAAAGACTTTTGGGCGTATGCACCCAGTGAACAACTTTCATAGGAAGGACTGGAGTGCCATCTTGGAAAGCATAATCCATTTTCCTTAATACATCCATGGCCAGCATGCACAATACCAGGACCTTGAAACTACAGCAGCTAAATGGGATTCAGCCATCATTTATTTTATTATTTACACCTGCGCTTTTCATACTGTGACATGTCTCCAGTGAATCCAGCGTATCTGGACCTTGACCTACACTAAGGAATAAAAGTATAACGCATATAGGACTAAAAGGATATCTCGACCTCTGCTGCATCACTTTTGACAATGAATATGTCTCTCCCAACTTTATGGAAGTGCAAAACTAAATCTCTGGAGCAACCCTTTAATGAGATGATTTATATAGGAGATCACGTTAATGACTGGACAGCTGTGCAGGCTTTGCTTTCTACCTCAGGTTTGTTTCAAGTACCTTTTTTACTTAAAAGCTAATCTGAGGTGCAAAGAAACTGGGACTTGTGGGTATTTAATTTAGCAGGAGATCAAAGGAGGATGGTCAACAGAGGCAGAGCAAGGGCTTGGAAATGCTGACTCGGCTCCTGTCGCTTAATCTATTTGAGGTGCGATTAAAGTTTAATTCGTGCCCATCTCCTAATGCTAGCCGATGTGTGTGCGCCTCAGCAGTGGGTCAGTGAGTAGTTTCAAGCTGAGCCCAGGTCTTTTCTCTCTGTCTGGGCCTCGCTTTATTCATGCCTGAGGGACACTGGGAGCTGCAAACAACTGAATTTTTCATCAAGGTTACTTCCTGGAGAGATGTGCCATGCAGTTGCTGCTTTCTCTCACGTTGTGTTCCTAGCTCATACATAACTTACCCTGCTCTGATCTGCAGCTCTCTCTGGGAGGAGTTGTTTGACCCTGGTCCAGATAGGAGAACGTGTGGAGTCAGCATGTGTTTGTTATGAAGCTTGAAATATTGGGGTTTGGTTTACATGGTTTCATTATAAGATATTTGGTAACACTTTATTTGAAACCCTCCAAATAAGCACTTATAAGCAGTTTATTAACACTTAATAAATGGTTTATAACACACTGCAGTGCTGTTGTGAGCAGATATAAGGACATTTTAAGTGTGTATTAATGCATTTGTCAACAACTATAACTCCTTATGAAGCATCCATAAACAGTTAATGGATGCTTGATAACATAACATAGTTGTAATTATATATAATGATGTTTTCATTCACTTCAAAACTGCCTGTGAATGATTTGTTCATGTGTATAGTTAATAAATGCTTTATACAGCTGCATTATGCAGTGTTATCAAGCATTAATAGCTGACAAATACATTATTAAACACTTGCAACAAAATAATCTAAGCTTAAAATATCTATATTTGGTTACAACTAGATTAAAGTGTGTTAAAACCATTTAACATATATTTACATACTGCTTATTAATATTAAATTACGTAGTGGGGCTTAAAATTAACTTTTACCAAATATGTATATCTATGTACACTCTGTCTTCATATTATTCACACATTACATGAAAAAACTGCCATTTTCCAATCACAAATGTATTATAATCTATGGTACATCGGAGCCGCCTCACTGGATGATGGTGAACACAACACAACTCAACAAACTCAACTAGTTCACATTTCTTTTGGGAATACCGACATGCTTGGCATTAACATTTTTAGTCTCTGAAAAACAACTCTGCAACTTCTGGAGAAAAATATCTACTATTTATAAGAATATATTAATATATTTACATCAAAATTCATTTGCAATTATAATCAAATCTTGTTTTTTATTTATTAATTATTATTAATGCTGCAACAACACATTTGGTTTTAATGGAGGGAAAATATGCAATGTCAGATGATTTTTTTTCATTAAGGCTGCAAATGCTGCTTTTTGTGAAACACAGCAATCAGAGCCACAAACGAGGTCTTATTTATTCTATTCAGAGTTTACTTTCCAAAAGGCATCCACAAGCAATAAGGTCATTTCAGTCTATTGGCTTACAGTGGAATAAATTTGAATTTAGAGCAAAAAGAATGAGCTCTTTAGATCATATTTCACACTAATCAATGCAGCCCTTGATTTTTAAATCAGACCTAAGAAGACTGATGTGTGGGAGGTATGGATCGAGATATGAAGAACCAACCCGACATCAGAGCGTGGTTTAATATTCACTGTTTTGTAGACGAATTATTGGGTCAAAAACAACAAGAAAAACTTGACATTTGTCATGTCTGAAGAACATTTTTTCACACTTTAGAGTATGCATGTTTACAACTCAACCACCATCTCCTTTGCAAGGTCTACAGCACAAAGATAATCCTCCATCATTATGACCCTGTTAAATAAGGAATCAAATAAAGCAGAATGGCTGTTGGACTGCAGACTTCCATTTCAGGGCTGTGCTGTGCAGTCTTGCAGCTCCTGAGTGTCAGACATTATCACCACCACTACCCTCAACCTCACCCTGCCCCTTGTGGCAATTACTGCCCTACCTCCCTATTCAGCACGTAATGAGAAAACTGACTGATCGATTTCTGTCCGGCCAGTAAAAGAAGGGAAGGAGGCGTTTGGATATAGCACATACCAGACTCTGAGGCAAAGAATTGCAGTATATCCATACTATGATTTAGACTTTTTAGGAGTTAATGCGAGATAATTGGCATGCAATAAGAAATAGTACATGTTTGATGCAAAGAGTGGTAAGATATTTAAATACTGGTCTGGTATAGGGCTGCAACTAACAATTATTTTCATTATTGATTAATCTGTTGGCTATTTTCTTGATTAATTGATTATTCGTTTGGTCTATAAAATGTCAGACAATAGTTCCCCAATTCTCAAAGCCCTAGTTGACATATTCATATTGCTTCATTTGACGGACCAACAGTCGAAAAACAAACAAAATATTCCTTTTAATGCCATAGAAGACTAAGAAAATCGGTAGGTATTCACATTTGATTAGCTGGAACCGGTGATTTTTGGCATTTTTCCTTTAAATAATGATCCAATGATTAAAAGAGGACTCCACTGATTTAACATTGCAGTCCTATAACACTGCCAGACTCACGATGGACAGTTTTCTTTTAGAAAAAGGATCAAAATCGATGCAGCAGAACCAGAGATATCATTTTTTTTTTTATTCCGCGCATTCTTCTTCCTTGTCAAAACGTGGTGCCTACATTACCCACAATGCACCTCAACTGCAGACAGTTCTGTCAGAGATTCGGGTGTGTTATGCTAGCAGCGGCTAATGTAGCCTTGAGATGCTAGCCTCAAGCAGAAATGAGGAGCGGGCTACAGAGGTCTGGTAAGATCACTTCTTTCTAACTCCACCGCACACCCCGATTTTTTTCATTTTCAAACTTGTAGTCTTCAACCCCAACTGACGCTGATCCAAGTGACATCACTTGAGGCAATTTATCAGGCTTCATTCGTTTGCACGGCTCCCTCTGGAGCCACAAAAGGCGTTACATGACTTTATTTCACATATGCAGCAGAACTCACCAACACCCATAAACTGACTTTGATGTGTACAATTGGTTTAGTTCCCCTTTAATTAATTATCACAATAGTTGCAGATTTATTTTCTTTTTAACTGACTAATCGATTAATGGACTAATAACAATTAGAAATACTACATGTTTGATGCCAACAAGATTGTCAGGATGTTAGAGGCTGGTTAACTAACATTTGTTATAACAACTGTTGTGGTCCTGTGTTCCAACATGAGGCTTGTTAAAGTGCTCCCCACAAACTGCTGCATGTTCTAATAAATTCATCTTGATTTATTATTCCTGTGACTGATTACATGGATGTAAATATTCAGCAGTAAAATATATAGTCTGGGTGACAGGGTGTCTTTTCCAAGCACCACCATGCTGTCCTGTTGGGTCAGAGCTTCACTGCCACTCACAGTTATTTATTAGGCTACATATTCACACTCTATCCATCACTGTATAGCCACCCGGTCCGGTCACATCTCTTTATGTTTATTACAGTGTCCCACCTTTCCGAGGAGGATGATTGACGTTTTCGGAGAGGACCGAGGTGGGACTTGCGCGCTCCGTCTTCTCCAATCGTGGCTCGAGGGGCGGAGGCTTTCCATCCATACTCTGATTATGAGTCAGTTACCAGACATAAGCGAAACAATCACAGTTGGTGGTTACTTTGTATCCAAAACCTTCACTGGCAAGTTGAGTCTTTAGCGCGTTTTAGCGCATCAAGCTCTCGAGCATATCGGAGGATTCGTGAGAGGAGCTCATCGCGCTCCACTTTTAATCAGATTAGGAGCCTTTAATGTTCAATCCTGCTTTTTTTCCTTCCCTACAGTAGCGGTGCAGGAGTGGCCAAAGCCAAAAGCAGCGATTCAGATCAGATTTCACCTAAACCAGCTGGGAGAGAGACCGAGAGAGAGAGCAGAGAGAGGGTTTGTCAGTCTCCCTCCTCCCAAATCCAGAAAATCTTACCAAGGAAAAAGGAGGAGTGTCGGGGGTGAGAGAGACGCAGAGGAATCCAGAGGAATTTCCGAGGATATTTTCCCTTCTCCCCCCACCCCCCCCCNCCCCCCCCCCACCCCCCCTCCTCTTGATATTAAAATTTAAAAAGTTGGAGGCGAGGCAGCAGGGACCGTGGTCAAGGATGGACGAGCAGCCTCGGTTGATGCACTCCCACGGGGTAGGCATGGCCGGACACCCCGGCCTGGCGCAGCATATGCAGGATGGCACGGCGGGGACGGACGGAGAGGGAAGAAAGCAGGACATCGGAGACATATTACAGCAAATAATGACCATCACAGACCAAAGCTTAGACGAAGCACAGGCGAGGTGAGGCAACACACAAAAAATCACAAGTATTATTAATCGGAGAGCGGCAGTATTAGCCAGTGTTATTAGTGATGGAGGGGGAGATAATAACATTGTGGTTTGTCAAGACTGCCTCTAAATGAAAGCACTTACGCCCACTGAAGTGCCGTGACTGCGCGAACCCGATTAATAAAAGCCTTAAAAACTTCATATTTGATTATTTGAAACAACTTTTGGGTTAATATTTTTTATCAAAACTATTAATTATTGTATGATTATTGTAGGTTAGGATGATCTGTTGAGAGGGTTTTTTTTTTTAACTGTGGAGCAGTTGCCACTCCAGTTTTCCAGACACTCTTCTACCTTGTTGCAAAAGGAGCTTACATTGTAATCCTGTGCTATAATAACATGCTGCAGATCCTCTCCTATAGTTTGGACCCATTGTCAGTAATAATAATAATCAAAAATATAATGCAAATAAATACATTTGAGGCATGTTACAGTTGTAGTGTAACTGGCTGGATTGTGTTGCATATTATGTTGTAAGTAAGAAAAATATGGGTTTTCCAAAGGTTTTAAGTTTCTCTTTGTGTGTTTATGTGACAAAAATAATACAATTTCAGTCGAAATATTATTACATTTTTCTTTGCTCTGGCTTCTGCATGTTTAATAACTTAGCTGGCTTCTTACAGTAGAAATAGCAGGGAAATCTGGGGAAAATTGAATCTTCATGATGATATTTTGTGATGTGAGAATGCCCCACTCCTTTGTTACTGTTGCCACTTGTTTGAATATTGATCTGGAGAGTGGTGTCCTGTCCTCCTTTTAGGAAACATGCACTGAACTGCCACAGAATGAAGCCTGCTCTCTTCAACGTCTTGTGTGAAATTAAGGAGAAAACAGGTATGTTCAGTTTTATAGTTTCTTTTGTTTGCTGGATTTTTGTTTTTTTTGCTTGCCTACTACTGATACTGATGAGAGTAATGTCCGTTTTATGGTCTAATAGTGTATTCCTAGTGTCTTAGCGTCACTTCTTTTATTTATTTAAAAAAATCTTTTTTAGTCTTTTATTGTTGTTTTTTTAAGAATATAGATTTAATTGTACAAAGCACATGTCACGATCACCGTGACATTTCTCTCTTAAGCCACTGTAAATTTATTTGGCATAAAACTATTTTTTTTTTAATGATTCATGACATGTTGTCCCTGACAAACGTCACACACCATGCACGTGAGCAGCACTGGCCCCAGATGAGGTGCTGTCATTGGACTGGAGTGTTTTCATGCCGACATTTGGGCCTTTCTAAGGCTGGGCTTTCTCACCCCTCTCTGTCTGTTTTCCTTGGCTGAAGTGAGCTGTTTTAAATGCAGAGGCAGGTCAGAGGGATTCTCTGTTTATATTTGCAACAAGGGTCAAAGTCATGAAAAGGAATGTGTGAATTATTACTCACTTAACAGCAGATTAAAAGAAGTGCGGCTCCCATGATGAAAGCCTGTGAATATTTTCTGAGGGATGTGGCAGAGCGCTGTTTGAGAGGTGGCTTTTCAAGGGAGGAAATAAAACAAAATATCCAATATAACCTTATCTTTGAACACAACTTTGAAGCTGTCTTTGAGGTTATTGAGCGAGCCTTGTCACTTTGTCTGCTGTTGTTGCATTCACAGCCGTGACAGCTGAAAATAAACACAGGGCTGGTATGGAGGCAATACCTATTTCCTTAATTTTACATGAAGTGTTATTCAGCGACATTTCATTCTTATGAGTCAGAGTTTGGCACAGGTTATTCCCCAAAAAAAACAGTAGAAGGAACAAGCAGACACTTTGGGATTTTCACCAGATTTACAAAGGTTAAAGAGTGCGGTCTGTGAGGAGGAAGCTATAGTAGGTTGGGGCCCTGTCTCTAAATTGCAAGGCTTGAAAAAGTGAGAGAGTAATGCCTGGCTCTTTGTAAACTGTCTGGCGTCTCCCTGGGTTCAACCAGAGTTCGTTTTCAAAAAGAAGTGAACAAAGTGACTTGGACCTTTTCCTGGCTCCTCTCTTCCCACCGTTCTTGGCAACCGGGATTTCACAGAGCTTCTGACGAGAGAGGCTCCCCTCAGCCTGCAAATTCTCTTTCCCTCTGATTAGGACCAAGTTTGGAAATGAACATATTTCAACATAGTTTATATTTTCTCTCTCTTTTTTTTTTTTTAATGTATTCCATCAGTTATTTTTAAATGTGGTTGAAGAGCTCCAAACCACAAATCAGCAAGCTCTAAATAACAACATTGGTTTTATTTTTTTTTAGACAGAAAAGCATTTAAAAGTTAAAAATAACCCAAACAATTTATGAGAGTATCAAGACTTAATGGCTGCCTCACTGTGTCCTCCCTGTCTACGTTTGAAGAGCTCAGCTGCGGCTCATCTTCGCCCATAGGAGGTTTGTGCAGACGAAACTGAAAATCCTTTCACTGCAGTGACAGAGAAAATGACTCAAAACCTTCACCATGGCATTTACAGCCAAATGTGCTGAGTGCAGTGTATGCGAGCGGAGTACAGCCTGTAATTTGTCAGGTCTTTTTTATATTCTTTATAAAGAGTCAGCTTCTCCTTGCTTTTTACATTGTTGCAGTCAGAGTGTCTTTTAGAAGGAAGTGCGAGCAGGAGGGAGATGAGCACAGCAGCTCAGATTTGAAGCAGCCCTTCTCCTCGACCTTTTACTGAAGGGAGGAAGCATTTCTTTAGCTCGTATATCATTTGTTGCGTGTAGTTATTCACACGCGTGTTGCATGTAGCCTACCTCTCCGTGGTATATCGGTGGCGTGTGAGTGTTGACAGCAGCAATATGGGACATTGCAGCAGTGAGGTGTCCATTAGCAAGCAGCTGACAAACAAGGCGGGAGTGCATGCCAATAGCGGACAGAGCAGGCCTTAACTGATGACCCCACCCCACCCCTCTCCCTGTATATTTGAGCCGGGGTCGGGCCTGTGTCACAGTGGGAGAGTATTTAGCAAGCTTAAACAAGCTCAGGTTTGCGTTCTGGGTTATGGAAAACCAACGGCGGAGGCTTGTGTTACCACTTACAGACGTTCCTTTTGGCCGCCAGTGTTGTATTTCATGTAAACATTTGCCCTGACTACGACTTTAAAAAAAAATCATCATTGTTTCTACAGTTCCTGAGAGCACGCAGAATTTTATTTCCTGTGCTCGCTTCACATCCTGTGAAGACAGTTGGAGTGCGTCTTTGTTTGTGTGGAACCATTACGGCGAGGGAAGCTGGCACGTACAGGTTGACTAAGTAAGAGAAGCCAGACACCAAGTCAGTGTTTCTGGGTGTCAGATTTCAGGCCTTCTCTCTCTCTCTCCCTCTCTGTGTCTCTCTATCTGTGGGCCTGGGACTGTTTCGTCAGGCCACTCTGTGTCAGCAGCCTCACATTACCCCCTCGCAGGCTCGGGTCAGGTGGAGAGCTCCTGCATGACTAATGTGATCAGACGGATAATGCATTACACCGCTTGAACTTATCAAAGCTGGGGACCTGCTGAATCAGTCGGTCCCGCTAACTGCAGGCCCCCCCCCCCCCCCCCCCCCAGCTTGCGCTGCTAATTAGACGTGTACACACATTTTGGGCATTCACAGTGGTGTTGATCTGATCACTTTCAAGGCTCCTCGGGACTCGGGATTGCTGGGAGAACTAGTTTTCGTCTTCTTTTGATAACTGTCCCGAAAGTGCTGTGTTGGTGGTAGAGCTGCAACTAACAATTATTTTCATTATTGATTAGTCTGCCAGTTGCTCTCATGTTTAAATGAGTAATCGTTTAGTCTATAATCTTGAAAAACAGTGAAGAAATTGCCAAAGTGACGTCCACAACCCAAAGATATTGAGTATACAATGATCCTCACCTTGGAGAGGCTGGAAACAACAGAAGTTTTTTTTTTTTTTTTTTTTTTTAAATGACTGAAATGATTAATCGATTATATAAATAGTCGCTGATTATTAACTAATCCATTAATCAGCTGATTGTTGCAGCTCTGGTGGGTAGGCTTGAAATAAATGTAAACGTGCATGGTGATAAAATGTCAAATGACTATTTCTGGTATTTTCTATAACATTAAACGGTGACGGAGGTACTAGCTCCCATGAAGCAGTGGATAGACTGGTCACTATGGCTCCCGGTGCTGCTGTTTTTCAGTATT
The DNA here is from genome assembly GCA_002120245.1 of Maccullochella peelii. Taxonomy (NCBI): domain Eukaryota; kingdom Metazoa; phylum Chordata; class Actinopteri; order Centrarchiformes; family Percichthyidae; genus Maccullochella; species Maccullochella peelii. The sequence goes on along the minus strand of LKNJ01002861.1, from coordinate 21,064 downwards.
TAATTGACATGGCTGTCCATGATGAGTTCAGAGGTTAGTGTTGCCTCTCTTTGTTACTCTCCTCTCATCTCCAGTGACAGATGGAGGCATTAGTCTCCAATGTGGCGCTGTCCTGAAACTAATGGCTATGTCCTTGGTTTCCCCGCGCTAGCTGGGAGACTGTATATCTATCCCCAGCTTGGAAGTGCCGAAGCAGCAGTTTATCCCCCCATGTTTTAGTTTCCACGGAAATAAGGCCGAACAGGACTCTGTCTGTTCTCTCATAAATGACTTCAAATAAATAACTTCAAAACGAGTGCAAAGTTTTCCTGAGAAAATGTTGCTGGGCCTTGATTTGTGAGTTTATAGGAAACTCTTCCTCCACTTACCAGAAATGTTCCTCTAAGTGAATAATAACAAAGATGCAATATAGTTTTACAAGTAGTCTGAGCAGGGATGTGCTGATTGTAAGTTTATCTTTGCTTTTAAAGTGAGTTATATCAAACATAAATAGACCAGATTCCATTTTACTCACTGACATTTCCTCTATATTCATATTTATATTCACTACATTACCAGTGCACTTCAGAAGCAACAGCGAGTGTTTTTGCTGTTCCCTGTCCTCTGATATAAACTCACTCGCAATTAGGACAGCTAATATATTATGCAAATGTTGACTGGCTTAATTGAGACATGTTAATCATGTTTTAAGAGGCTAATTACAGCCCTGTATATCTGAGGTGGGAGTAGTAATTAGCCGTGATAACAGATCTGGCTGTAGAATGGTCATATTCTGTGTGTCGACGTATGGCGAGGGAGTGTGTGTTTGTGTGTTTGTGAGAGCATAGGTAGGTCACTAGGTGTGTGTTGTGTTTGTTCTTGCTTGTTTTTTGGCAGTGTTATCAGCTACTTTCTGTCCCTAACAGCCTTTAAACAAATGAAAAATCAAAGTTTGCATTTCAGTTGAGTTCGGTGCCTTTACATGCGTGCGAGTAAGTGTGTGTCCATGTCTGTTTCAATGTTTCTGATAAGTGTTTTTCCCTCCCCACATGTACAGTACATTTTTCACATTTCACCTTCATGGAAACAGCAAGAAGGACAGAGGAACAGAGATCTACCAGTTCACCTATTCATCAGGAATATGAACGCTTTGCATCTCTATCTATAGTTTGTTTCCTGCACTCCTCAATCTGGTTATCTGATGCAGCAGCAGTACTGGCCATTCTGCAAACCGGGCTTTTATACAAGGCTGTGTTCTTAGTTTTCTGACAGAGATCATATTCAGATCCATTACGCTAAGAATGCCTTCCCACTTATCGAATATAAAATTGCTTTAGAGAGGAAATTTGCTCAATGGCGGAGTGGAGTTTCTTTTTTATCAGATGTTTGTCTCTGGAGCAGCTTTTAGTGTCTACAAAACAGCTCTGGTGACATTATTGCAGTTGCAATTGCCTCAGCCATTGTTTTTCTTATTGGTGCTGTTTGGATTTGATTGGATTTTCCACAGTCTTGTGGAATTGCTTCACGCAGCAGGACCAGTGGACGCGTATATCCTCATATTGTTGGTGTTGAAACACCTGCAGATCTTATTACTGATATGTTCATGGGGTTCCAACTGCGTACTCCAACTACCTCTGAATTTCACAGCTTGGTTTTTCATTTTTCACAGTATTAAATCTGTTTAGCTACATGCACACGTCACCTTTTTTCCCCCTCTGTTTGACTGAAGAGACGCATCCTTTCTTATATCAAAAATGTAACTTACATATCAGATTTTCCTGGGCACTTTGATGGAGGTAGTTGCCCTGGCTGTTGATAACCTTTAATTTGAGGCGTGGGATCTCATTTCTCTGGCACCCTGCCACTACGATGTAAGTGGTGTGTACAAAGGAACCCCCCCCCGACTTCGATGAACAGTCAAACATAAAATGGCAAGCGCTCTTCCCTGGCTGACTTAGTAAAAATGACATAAATTAATACATGCTGCTTAAACAGGACCAAGATTAATGGTTGCCTTTCGCAGCGGCTTAGATCCACTGTCAGTCGCTGCTCGCTGCCCAGATGGAATCAACACCAATCAATGAGGCTACCCAACTCTCCCTGGATATCTGCTTAGGATGTTGAGTGGGACACAAACATATATAAACACACACACACACACACACACACACACACACACACACTTAAATATCTCCTATACATGCAGACACATTCAGACACATATATCATGCAAATAAACAAACAAACATGAATTGCACCCTCGTTGATGCAGTGTTTTTGCTCCTCTCCTCAGCATTTCTTCATATAAACTCGTAGGCATATCTTGTATTACTTCCCGTACAGTGGGATGTTTAATCAGGTGCCACAAAGTCAGATGGGGAAGAGCAGTGAGGCTGATGGCTCGGTAGTGATTGGATGTTTCAATTACTGATAGTAATGCCATGGTGTAGTGAGTCATGCAGTGCAGATAGCACCATTTATTTTAATCAGGACAGGGGAGAGATGGGTGTGGATGTGTCTCCCTCGTTTCAGAGTAGTTTCACATTTAGATGCAAGGGAGGGTGCTCTCTTTCTCTCTCTCTCTCTCTCTCTCTCTCTCTCTCCCCTTCTTTATTTCACACACAAGCATACACACACACACACACGCTCAGGTGGATTGAGAGTGGAGGAGAGGTTGCCGTGGGTAACACATAGCGACAAGGTACTCTCTCGGTGAGCTATTCTAATTTATGTTAATAAACCTTGCTGTTGCCGTGAGAGACAAAGGGGCCACAGATGAGCCTTGGTAACCTCGGCACCTTCACTGGAAGAAAAGGCGCAGACAAAGAACAATGCAGACACACATACACGCACACACACACACACACACACACACACACACACACACACACTCTGAGAGAGAAAGAGAGAAGAGATATTGAACTGTAGAGAAAGACACAAATACTGTGGCGGAGAGCGATGATAAATTTAGCCACACAAAGAGTTGTTTTTGTGGCTGCAAAATCAAACAGCCTCATGCTGGCAATCTTCAGTGTGGTGTGTGGTATCTACTATTTCTGCACGTGTGTCGGAGAGTGTGTTGGAGGGGCAGAAATAGGCAGACAGGCAGTCTCTTGGGACCGTTGCTGCTAATTCCGTGGGGCCTATAGAGACACGGGGTGCTGCAGTTTTGGATCACTTCCCGGGGCAGATGTGACACCGCAGGTAGCATTTAGCACAGTGGGGCGAGAGCATGAGCGTGAGCAGAGGTCAGCACTTGGCCTGGCTGCCTGGCATTGGAAAGACCATCTCAGAAAAGCAGATAAGGGCCATTAAATCTGCTTCTGAAGTGGTGCTGGCTCTTTCAGATAAAAAAAAAAGGGAACTCTCAGCATGTATGAATCAAAAAAAATAACCACAAAACTCACTATAATGTGGATTAAAACACTTGATGCAGTGATGTACTGTAAAAAGCAAGTCAAAACTGCCATTTGTCTCAATGCGTTTTGAAAGCATCCTTGAATCAATTTACATTGTTGCAGCTGGTTTGACTTGTTATGAGAGGACTTTTCATTGTGAAAAATCCACTTTATGTATATATTAAATGCCTTATTACTACACTATTATATTTTTCAGTGTGAAAACTAACCAAACTTTGAAATTTATAGTCTCAATTATGACGTCTAATAAGGTAAAATATGTAAACAATTTTTCACAGTAACAGCAATGAGGATTGATAACAGAGCGATGCCTCCTTGCTGGTTTCCTGTACTGTAGATATCCGTATCCCAACCCAAAGAGTGAAAGCTGTGGGTTTCCTCTCTGCCGTCTGTCTGCCAGCTTGCCTTTGGCAGTGTTAGTTCTGGACAGTTAACTCCAACTGAAATTATGTTAATTGCTGTCATTTTCTTTTTTCTACTTGAGCATAATCAGCAAATTATATACTTCTGTTCATTTATTACCAAGCCACTTCTAACAGAGTTTTTACCCTTCAAAGATCCAAAGTTAGGAGGTAGTTTGCTCTCATGATGTGTGTGTATACACGTGGGTTTATGTGCACAAATGTGTGTTATCAACAGTTTGTCATTTTGTGAAACAGTTTGTCACTATAGGATCAGTATTGCGTCTTAAAAAGTCTCTGACATGTTGGGTGGATGGACGTATAGTGTCAGAACAAAAATGTGAGAAAATACAACTTAGTATTAATAATAATAATTGTAGTAGTAATAGTAATTTGTGTATTAATACTTCGATTATCCATTTCTAATTGCTAACACTGTAATATTAACACCTGAAAAGTATTAGTGCAAACAAGTTTTTGTTGCCATTGTGTCAGATAGGTGTCGGTTTCAGCTCTTTACGTTTTTAGGCCATTTTTGTGGTGTTGTTATCCAGGGTGGCATCATGTTGGTGGCTCTGTTGTTTCTGTTGTTTGTCAGAGGTTTTAGGTATTTACAAAATTAATATGGACAAATTAACAAAACCACAATATTTCAAGATGAATTCAAATGCAGGAATTCTCTCCAAAGCACAGTCCAATTTGTCATGCTGGTTATTACTGTCATTTTTAAATCTGATTTTATGCTGTTTTGTGAATCCAGTGTTGGTTATGGAAAGCACTAAGCATGCACTGTGGGGTCGTCTGCACTCTGAAGTCTGTTGAAGCACAAGTAGATTCACGGATGTTCCTGCTGCAGTTTACTGTTCTCACCATAGGAAGGCAAGTGTGTCAGTTTAGACTAAGAAGACAGCAACTCTCATTTTACATTAAGCGACACCACACGACATGAGGACAAGTCATTTTATATGTATCTCTTTCTCCTCAGAAAATGGAGGGGAAATTCAAATTAAATGTCGCAATGAGTGAACGTACATGGAGATTTTCATAATAATAATAAAAATATATTTTCTTTCTGTATACAGCAGGTGATAGATATCCTATTACCGTTTTGGTGAGGAATCTTTATTTATTGTCTTTTATTTATTAAGATTGACTGCAATTGACAGCACCCTGCTGCAGCATAGTTTCTGACTTGTAGATATAAAGGCAGGAGCCGTGTGTGTGTGTGTGTGTGTGTGTGTGTGTGTGTGTGTGTGTTAGTACCTTGTTCAAGTTCACTTTGAGCCTTGTTTTTAGATTCAGGCTTTAAGTGTTTCATGCTTTCACCAGTCGTTCACAAGATTTGAACCGACGACCCTGTGACTCCACACATGCCTCTCACGCCTCCGGGCGAGCTTCTTCTTCTATTATATTTTATTTGGCTTGCTGGCACCATCTTGTAGCCTGTTTTATTGGACATGTCCTTCAGCACCATGTTTAGCAGTCTCCTCCCCTAAACACATAAAATTCCTTTATGTTCCTATTACTTGAGTTTATGAAGAGCGTCTTCAGCCCCCTCCCTGCTGATAAGATCATATTGATAGATTGATATTGGGAGAGCTGTAGTGTGATAAAGGCATGAGGGTTAAGAGCTTCTTGGATAGTTTAACCTTGATAAAACAGTTGTTTCAGTGAGGCTGATTTTGCCCCATCCGTCTTCATCCGTCAGGGCCCCGCTGAAGTATGCAAATGAAGGCAGTAGAGGGAAGCGTCGTGTGCGGTTAAATGGGGCGTTGCGAATGTGCGGTGTACCGCGCCGACGGGGTGATACTACTTACTGTCCAAATTTAGTGTGTCTCTTCTGAAACATCCTCCCCCCCGTCTCTTCCTTTTTGTCTGCATTTCAAGAATATATACCACCCTGAGAGGAACTGTGGCCTCTCGTAAAATGATTACAGCTGTGGCAGCGGCAAAGTGCTTTATGCTTGTACGTGTGTTTGTATAGATTTTAATGTTTTTGAGCAGGAATTTAGTGACTGCAGAACAGTGTGTTCCTGCATTTGTGTCTTTGTGTGTGCAGTATGCGTGTTTACATGTTGCAGCAGGTTTTATTGCAAGCCCCAGCCATGTATTTTAGAATATGGCTGTTTATTGCGCCAATTAGTGAGTCTGGAGGTGTAAGGGTAATAATCTTTATGATAATAACTGTTTATGCCTTAACACTGCTCTCCATTCACAGTTTATGTTGCTCAGGCAGCTTCATTTGCCTGATTAGCTTTGTACCTACTCGGCAGCATTAGGGATGTTTTTGTGTGTGTGTTTGATTCCCTCATTTATCTCGTGTGTCGGCATATTGATTGATTCCCCTGCTCACTCATTATTTTGTTCTGTTCTTCACAACTCATTTTCAGAGAGGGGGCCAGTACTGAGGCCAGAAACAGATACCAAGTCTCTTCTCTGCTGTCTGACTAGCCACCACACACATAAAGCTGTCAATCAGGAGCTTTCCTGCCTGCCCTTTGTTATGGAACGCCAGCTCTGTGGGTGGGTCCTCTGGGTGATAGATGGCTCGGAGAGCCTATCGGACTGCAAGAAGCATCCATCTCTGTCTGGAGCCTGTTAAACAAGCTTGGGAAAGCAGCCATGTAGTCCTAACCACCACTGGCCTCCACTAAAAAACCCCATTAACATTAATGAAGGATAGCTTTAAAAGTTCTTCAGTAATAGGCCTGAATTGGATTTATGAGTCAGATAGTTTGCCAGAGAGCACGTCATGAAAAATGTCACTGGTAGATAAATGGAAATGAGCATTTGAAAGGTCTCGCGACACTGTTTCAGCTCAGCTTAGAAACTTTTTTTTTTTATCTTGCCCCTCAATCATTTTCCCTCCAGGTCTAAATTCAAGCAGCAGCTTCAGAGTGGATGTGAGGGAAAGCAAGGTGTTTGATGTTTTAAGTGACTGCAAAGATAAAGCTGCTCATATTACACACAGTGCTGCTGCTTCTAGAGGAAAAAAAATAAGTTCTTAATACTTTTTTTAAAGGCCTTTCATCCCAGGTGGCACTGGCCATTTCAATATCTTGCAACTACCACTTTACCTGTCTGCAAGGTCCCTATAGATGGCTGATGTGAAACTGCCATTAGCCAGCCAATTCCTCAGCCACAGATTACTGTGCCAGTACGTGGTAATCACAATGTTGAAAAAGGTCTGATTGCACTCCATCCAACCCACAAAGTGTGGCATAAATGGGTTTTTCAAAGGTCTGCAGTCGGTTGTTGGTATGTCATCATAGTGCATTAGGACTGTCAGAGGCAAAATGGTAGTTTTTGAAACCTCTTTCATTTCGTGTGAATGTTAAAAGGATGCAGATATACACTCGGGCCAAACAAGGCCTGGGTGAGATTGTTCAGTCACACCGCCTTGTGTACGAGCTGCTGCATCACATCACGCCATTCACTTGCTTCCATTGAAAATATTTTAAATATTTCTAATTTCATGCATCCCCCCCCCCCTTGGTTTCTCCCTCTGTCTTTCTTCTTCTCGCTTCTCTCCTCCTCCCATCTCTCAGGCTAGTCTGCTCTCTGCTAACCTCTGATGTCATTAGCGTTGGAGGGAGGTTGAAGGGAGAGAGGGGTTGCTATTCTTAATGAATTCCGCTGTGTCTTTGCACTCCCCCACCTAGTTAACCCTACCCCCCTCCAATGCTCAAGGTGTCAAATTAGAGCAGCTGGAAAAGGGGCGAACAAGGAGATGGACAAGGTACACCTCACCCCACCTCATTTCCTCACTCTCCTTCAAATCACCTAATACAACATGATATTCATGAATAGTATCCAACTATGCAAAAATGGTTGGATGCACTCCACGCATTCACTTCAATGATTAAGAAGCTGGTGCTGCAGTTAATAAAATGTTACCCATACAGTGATTGCACTCAAAGTACAGTTGAAGGAGTATTCACCATCAGGTACTTTCACTGTTACATGCAGTATCATCAATCCTCAGTGGTGGAAGAAGTATTCTGATCCTTTACTTAAGCAAAAGTGTGTTATATTATAATGTATTATTTATTGGATTATTGATTAATATGTAAGCAGCATTTTAATGTGGCAGCTGGTGGCGTTGGAGCTAATTTTATCTATTTTATATATTGCTGGGAAGTTTAATCTACTGCCTTTGTTCCCAGCCTTTTCTGGCTTGTAACCCTTAAAATGAAGCACATGTCTTCCTGCAATCCCTTGGCACATGCTGCAGCTGCAGTTCCAAAGATGTTCCCCCCCCCCAAACATCTAACTTTGTTTGATTTGAATGATTATTGGCAACCAAAAATGGTAAAATAAGGGTCAGTATTTCACAAGAGATGAGCAAAGATTAGAGAAACATTGGAAAGAGATTTCCTGTGACCCACTGGAGGAGTATACCGCTCCCATGTTGGGAACCGCTGATCTACTGTACAACAGTGCTTTATATTTTATATGTTTAGCTTTTTAAAACCTTAAAATGCAAAGTAAACATAGCTCTCCAATAAATGTAGTGGAATAAATATGCAATATAGAAATGCAGTGCAGTAGAAGATGAATACTCATGTGAGGTAGAAGTAGCTCAGAACAGTTCTTGAGTAATTGCTTTCTGCCACTATCGATCTGTGATTTTCAGTGCATTTTGTGATATAATTCTGTAATTTCTTGACCAGCCGGTACCCGAATCTCACTTCAAACCCACAGAACTTTATTTTCAATTCTAGCTGAGATCCCAAAGTTTCCAGAGATACGAAAAATGTCAGGCTAAGTTTGGGGAAATGTGTATAAAATGATGCAGAAGACATTAAGAATATTTTAATTTGATAAAATAGTGCAGCCGTAAAAAAAAGGTGGGTTTTAATTTTTCACTCTGTAAACATCATATAGCTTCAAATAAAAGTTGGAACAAACTCAAACAGAATATATGTCCTACTGTCAGAGAGTGTGGAATAAGATGATTTTTCTATAATTTAAAGGTGCTTCAAGGGAAACAAAAGGGGAAAAGTGGATGTTAAGGGCTTAACCTCAGCTCGCCTCATCTGCATTTGTTTCAGTTCATGACTTCCTTCTGTCCACATAAGTTGTTTCGATAGTCTCCAGAGAGGAGGGCATGAACTTGTTGCCTTGACTGCAGAGTAATAGTGGTAGTGACAGTGATAACATATCAGACTCCTTCGTAGCTCTGCAGGAAACACCTCGGCGTGATGTCACATTCTCCTCGTTTGGTCAGTGATCCTCAGGAATGAGAAAAACACACCGCCCGGCCAAATAGGCGCAAAATAGCAAGCTACTTCGCCGGTGGCGGTTTTTAATGATGTTAAAGTGTTTCAGGGTGGATTTTTCCTGTGAGCCTAGCAGAGTTGTTGTTGTCTACTTCACCCCAGCGTTAACGGTTGATAGTCCTGACTCAACAGAGAGCCGGCATCCCCCCGTGGCTGTGCTTACTCACTTCTGAGCCCAGCGTTTAGTTTTCCTTGGCAGACCCAGGCCACAGCTCATTAGACTAAGAGAATGTGCCTGCCTTAATTAATGATATGTAAATATCCTTGAATTGGCCACATTTGCATATTAAGAGAGATTTGTGGAATCTGTGGAGTAATATATTTTAATTAGGGATTAATTAAAAATAATGGGAATTTCATTTCGCCTGGCAGGTTGTGTTTGGTGTGAAGCGTGCGTCGGGGCCCAATCTTTGAACGCCGAGGCAGCTACCAACATGTGAAGGAAGCTCTGCTCTTCCACCTGCTATCTGTGTTGCATGCAAACATGTGCATGTGTGCCCTCAAACGCACACACATGCACACTCTGGCATCACATTCCTTGAGATGCCAGAGCCTTCCCAGGGGGTCTAAACAAAGCGCTGTAGCTTTGAAAAGCGGGTGAGGGGGGGATCCAGCTTGAACACCCACAATATGTTTTTGGGGATGGTCCCAGTTTGGCTCAATTTCATCTCCTCTCATCTTTCTGTTTTTTCCCGTGTAGTTGGGGGAATGGCTCTCAGACACGGAACACTAGTTATGTTGGCAATTATGTTAATGGAATGCCATTAGGCCATGATTGTGTATGAGCGAATGGGGAGAGAGGGCACGTTTTCAGGGACCCAAGTCAATGTCTGCTTTGATCCACTTCTACGAGACTCTTTGCCAAAACATTTTCCAACATATTCTCTCGTTTTTTTACTCATAGATCTTCAGTACGGCAAGCAGTTTGACCGTCATGTCAGGGGTTGTTTCATTTCAGGCTATTTGTGCTGGGTAATGATGTACTCAGTGTGTTTTTTCTCTGACAGCTGTGAAAATAAATCTGAATAGAGACAAAGAAACCATCTGTCATCAGCATCACTAATAGCACGGCCACTATCACGGCATCTCCTAGGTGGAAATCATCCCCATTACCCAGCATCAAGGCTGCTTCCTGCTTCCTGATGCTCCTCGCAGCAGCAGCAGCAGCAGCAGCAGCAACACACACAAACACACTCTTCCCTGTTTTACAATCTGCAAAGACGATTTTTGAAGCATTCGGTCATTTTTCAGTCATTGCTGTAGAGCAGACGGATGCAGTAAATGTCTGTTTTTCTTTGGGCTGGGCTCGAAGCGGAGAGAGCTCCTTTGGCATTTGTGATGTGTCGTCAGCGCGCTGATGTTATTGATCCAGGACCTTCCGAATTCATTAGGAGATCCAGCACAACTGTGCTGCATCTTTATTTATGTTGCTGCCCCCTCCCTGGCCTGCCTCTCTCTCTCTCTCTCTCTCTCTCTCTCTCTCTCTCTCTCTCTCTGCCTCACTCCCTGTCTGCCTTCCTCTTTCATCCTCCATGCATTATTCTTTTATTATTCTTTTACAGCTGCCTTATCGCCCGCATTTTGGTGAGGATAAGACCTGTCATCTTTGGGTCTTGTCTGGGGAGGTGATGGGAGGCTTCAAGGGGGAGGAGGAGGTGGATGGGAGGGAGGAGGGTGGGTGTAAAGAATGCCTGCTGTCCCCCTTTTTTCTCCATCTGAAATGGACCTCTCTTTTTTCCTCCTCTACCTTGCTCTCTTTCACTCTCGCTCTAGCTGTCTCTCTTTGTAATGAGAATCTCTCCCTAATTGAGGGAGCTGCAGCGAGCTGGCCGAGGGCGGCAGGGTTAGATTGTGATACTGGCTACGTGACCGTTATGCTGATAGAGGTGGCAGATCAATAATTTAGGCCCTGACCTTAATGGTGGTGTTAAAACGCTCATTCCTCTGGAGTCTGGAGGCCTTAAAGGTGCAGAGTTGGATAAAAGCCACGGAGCTGGCTGGATGTGGAGGTGTACGTGGGGGATGGTGGGAGAAGCAGATAAGAGGAGAGGTGGAGAAAGACAGAGAGGGAGAGTGTATTTGCAGTCAGCCCCTCAGTCTGTGAAAGGAGGGATCATGAGTGATGTTTTTCCTGCTTCTACATTCAGACACTCACATTGTCACCAACATTCATCCTCTTAGTATCTATATGAATTCCATAAGCTTTTTTCCCTTTCCTGTATTTGGTATCTGGTTGTAATCCATTTTCATAAGAAATCCTCCACCCATTCTCACAGATGCACTGAATGCATCACCAGTCACCAGAAGTGAACAAAGACTGCGGTAACGAGTGGGTTTAATCTGGTTCTGGACTTGTCTTGTGCTCCTAGCTTAAGGCCATGAACATTGAGGATTCGGACAGCCATCGATTTGATTCTGAGGGACATTAACGTCACGGCCTCATGCGTCTCTCTGAATCTCTAAGACCGGACTCATTCCCTGCTGGCAGGATGCGACCATCTCAGCTCTCCCCTGCTCCTCCCCACCCACCCACCCACCCAGCCAGCCAGCCAGCCAGCCACCCACCCACCCTTAGGGGATGATATATTAGATATAACCAATTCAATTTTATGCAGCCAGGACAGACGCCCTGGGGACATAAACACACACATTTTTAATACACTCCTCACCAGGAAGCCCAATGCGCCAGAGCCTGCGGCTGCCCTGGGTCTCCTCTCACACTCAATTATTAATGTAACGGCCGTAGTGGCTTAATTAAATAATAAAGACAAGCTCACTGCAAAGGAATGGGCCAAGGACAAGTCAGAAAGGAGAGGCAGCTCCTCTAAATGTCTCATTTTGACATATATGAGGATGCAGTGCTGTAAATATGTGAAATTGCAATAACATTTGGTGATACAAAATGTCATATCCATCACCAAATCTACATTGATGGTTAATATATCTATTTATTTTAAAGAACGAGTCATTTGTAGAAAAAGAAGAGGCCATATTCCATCTAAATTACTTTGAGAGAGTGGTTAGACTTTTTTCCAGAAAGCCCTTTTTGAGGAAGAGGTGTAGACTTTTGGCTCCAAGTCTCGGATCTGCTCATAAATCAACTGTGTTGAGAGTCGGGTCAAACAGGGGCTTGTGATACCTCAACTACATAAAAAGAATGATTTCCTCAGATTATGGATTCCTGCCACCTCAAGGGCAAGCCAGAGGAAGCACTCTGTCTCCGATGTGATGAAATGTGGCGTTATCTTTTACTTTGTTTCATTAGATTCACTGGAGATTACGCACTCTATCCTCAAAGACTAGATTTTCCAGCTTTCTAAGATGAGAGATCTTCTGGCCTCAGGGCAAAAAAATATATTTCCAGCTCCCTTCCCCAGCACGTTTCTTGGGGTTCGTGTCTGTTTTAACTCGCAATTAATTATTCAAATTCATTTTGAAATGCAGGGTTACATTTTGAGTGGCTTGTTCAAAGGCAAAAGCAGTTTTTTTCACTAATGGCAAGTAAGCTCCGCCATTAGATTGAAAAATAGGTCCATTGTGTGTGTTGACTTGGTGGCGTACTGCGATGAAGGATTGCGACAAACTGGAGTGTTTAAATCGGCGAATTGAAATTAATGCCCTCTCAAAGCCAGGCTTGCTGACGATACATTAAAGCTAATACTCCAGTGAGGTCGAGCAAATGTTTGTTTATATACATGAAATACGCTCACAGAGAATGAAATGATTGGATTTTGCCCAAGTAAACATTGTATTAAAGAGCGAGACAAAAGAAACAATTGTAATGCAATGAGGTGTGGGCACTTTCTACGTTTCTTGTTCCTTCTTTGTTTTTGAGTAGACTAATATTTCCTGACATGCTTCATTTATGACATTTTTCAGCGTTATTTTGGTTATGTATATTATTTTTCTTTTACCACATACTTAAAGTATCTCCCTCTCTTTTTCGCCCGCTGACACATTGAGACACTTTCAAAGGTCATGCCTCAAGTCTGTCTTGTCACATCACTTATTCAGGCTGGTTTTATTTATTCATGCCACTTTTTGATTTTAATAATTTAATGCAGTGAAATGTTTCTTTCATACGGCTATAAAGTGCTTGCAAGGAGTGTTGACGTCCCTGAAAATATGGTTATATGGCTCCTTTGTGCGGCACGGGCAATCCTCCATGTAAAGTGTGAGCTGTTGCTGTCAGTAGAAACTGTAATGTGTATCGATTGAAATTATCCCTCACCTCCACTGCAGCCAGAGGATCTCTCAGGTGCCGGGGCGAAGAGGCAGAGTGTATAAGAGGCTTTTTTGTACTTTTCTTTTTCCTTTAGAATTTAATGCCAGCGGCTGAGAGTGGTATTTATTTTCCTCAGACTCTGCTCTGCTATCCCGGAGTTGGCAGAGTGATTTTGTAGAATAGAAACATTATAGACTGTTAGTGTCAAAGTGTTAAATGTGATGTATAGAGCTGGGGGTTTCAGAGGAAGGAGGGTGGACGGGGGTTGAGGAGGAGGCGGTAAGGAGGTGAGCACTGCCAGCCATAACTGGAGCAAGGTGCTCATGGGAGAGAGGAGCCATCCACCATGTGAGGGATGGCAGGGTAATGTGGCGGGAGGTAATGGCTTTTCTCAGTCTGCTGAAACAGAGGGGAGATCATTAGGGGCTGCCGTGCCGCACCGTGCCGTCCGTTTACCCCGACTCTGCCAGCGTCTCCTGTCAGAGCAGGGATGTGGAGACACTCATTGTGTTTGTCTGTCTGTTTTCTGTGGCGCTGGCAGCGTTGCTCCAAAGAGGCAAGAGTGTTTGATTATTATTTTGGGCCTTTCTTACTGGGATGGATAGACACTGACACTTTGGCTCACAGCTGCACTCAGATATTTCCTTACCAAATGCTTCTCCAGCTGTGAAATCAAATCAAAGAGCGAGGCCAGACCTGATGACAAAAACAAAACTCCTTGACTTCTCCTTTGCTGTTATTTAATCCAGTATTACTTTTCCACAAGCAATCCAGGTATTGGGCGCAAAAGTGTATAAAAAAATAAAGATTAAAAACCATTGAGATCTTCAAGTGAAAAGTGATAATTACTTTGTTTCATCAAGGTTAGGTTTGACTTAAAAAGATCACAGGTGTAGTCACACATTTTACGTTACAAGCTGCAACGTAACACATATCTTTATAGTTCAAAACTCAAGTCCTAATCAAAAGAGAAATTGACTTCAGACAGAGATAGTTTGAAAAGCATGCAAACAAAAAGCCTTCAGATCTCAAAGCAATTGTCTATGGCAAAATAAAGATACCGCCTTTTATTTTCTTCGAGGTTATCATGGGCTTTGGTCTGGTTTGTTTGCTTTACAAATCATTACAGTGGTTGACATTCATGTCTTACTACAGTAGCTACGATGAAACACATTGTAACTGCACGATTTTATCAAAAGACTGTCTTCAGAACAACCATCTTATTTTGAAAAGCTGTGTTTCAAGCTTCACTCCACAGCATGCTTGAATGTTTGGGATTCTATATTGGCTTTCCTGTATGCAGCATGAATGTCTAAACTTAAATTGTGGGGAAAGAGGGTGATGACATGCTTTTTGCGACCTATGCTAGAAATAAAGGTGTGCTTTGTGCATCAGCGAGGAGTCCTCAAAACCGGTTAACAGCACTTTGAGCTGTCGGTCGATTTTTGCCCTGGTGAGCCTCCAGCCCGGCGTGACAGAGAAGATTGGACGTCATTAAGGTCTACACTCTTTCCGCTGTCTGGGGGGGGTGTGAAATGGGCTCTGCTGCTGCCAAAAGCATGGACTGTTGTGTATCTCCATCGTGCATGTGAAATCTCAACGAAGGGCTCGCAGCACAGACGACCAGACCTGCATATTCATCTTGTGGTGTCATTTACCTGCACTGTACAGGATTTCCAGATGGTTTTTTTTTTTTTTTCCAGTTTTTATCTGCCCTTCTGTTATAGTTGAAGGTTGCTGAGGAAGTCGCGTCTCTAACAAGAAGATTCTCCTTGTGTCGCTGTCAAGACTCATTCTTGCCGTATGAAAAAAAGCTTCTGAGAAATATGATCGCTCCTGTAAAACGGACCAATTACTCCCCATTGTCAACCTTCGAAACCTACTTTTATTGGCCGATCCTGCCAAATAAAACTTTATTGCACGAGCGGAAAGGGACGTCGTCATTTTTGCATAGCTTTTCCAAGCCCAGCGTTTATGTGATCCCCGTTATTACACCTCTGTGACATTTAAACTTTATTGAACAAGACTTTAAAATCTGTACGTGGTATATAAAACATCGAGAAATTTATTTCTTTCAGATGGGAGGAGAGTCCCCTAACAGTTGAGACCCCAGTGGAGCAGATTGACATGGTTTTGTTAGATCAAATAATTTGTAAAAGAAGGTATATTTTTATTGTTTTTATTGTTTATTTTTATTGATGTCTGTATTCTTTTTAAGCTTATTTTTTTATTTTATAATAGGGCTGCAGCTAACTATTATTTTCATTATTCATTTTCTCCCTATTCTTAGTGTGGTGGGTCTTGCAGAATTGCATACCAGGATTAAAATTAGGGCTGGAACAAACAATTTCTTTCATTATTGATTTTTTTTTTTTAAACCCAAATGTAGGGTCATTATTGATTAATCTGCTGGTTATTTTAATATTTTGGTTCATAAAGTGCCAGAAAGTTGTGAAAAGTGTCCATCACAATTTCCTAAAGCGCAAGTTGACGTCTTCAAATGATGTGTTTTGTCCGAAAAACGAAAAAAAGATATTCAGTTTATTATCACAAAAGCCAAAGAAAAGCAGCTGATCCTCACAATTTAGTTGCTGGAATCTATGTTTGTGCTTAAAAGATTACTTAAACCATTAATTGATTATCAGAATAATGGCAGGTTTTTTTTTTCTGTCGATCAACTAATAGATTCATCGACCGATCGTTTCAGCTCTAATCTACAATATCTGAAATGTCAATGTGATGCAAGGTCGCCACAGTTTAGCTTTAAGCTTTATTTAACTCCACATGTGAGCTTCCTCCTTTAAAATCAAATGTATTTCTTAGACAGCCAGACAGAGAGAAACTAAAGCAGAAAGGGAAAGGCGCTGGGAGAAAGGTCCTGCCCTCCTCCTCTGTGTAATTAAAAGGGGGTGTCTGTCAGGGGCTGCTGCTGCTTTGTGTGGCCCCATATGTTTGGGCACTGATACAGGGAGGATTATTCTGTTTGGAGGCCTGATAACAGCCTGTTTATAACCTTGGCACAGGCTGGAGCCTAATCTGGCAGCAGCACATCTCTCCCCACCTCCACCCTCCTCCCTAAATTTTCACAGAAAAACCATATTGGCCATTTTTTTTCTCCAACTGGGGGAAACAGTCATGACCCAAAAAGACTCAAGTGTTTCACTTGTATCTCTCGTTTGCATGTATGGTTCTGCTCAGCCTATAATGTTGCGTGAAACGTTGATGTTAAAGTGTCAAATTGGATGTGAGTTACAGTATCGGGACGATTCAGATTGTGAATATTAACAGGTGTAAAATTAGTTCAGCTTGTTTAGCTATTTTGGATGATCATCTATCACCGTATACTCAGTGCGGAGCAGAAATACTGTAATGTTTCCTCCACTGAACATGTTGTCCTTTCCACTTTCAAGGTTTTATTTTGTTGAGTTGTACAGAATCACTTCACCTTTTCTTTCCTTCTCCGGGCGTCAGTGTTCCCTTTGTTGCAAACTCCATTTTCATTTTTTAATCTACAGGCTGATTAGTTCAGTCTTTTGTTCTCACACTATATTGCCATCGCACTGCTTTTCACAGGACTGAGTGTGTCGTGATTTTAATTCTGCTACTGCAAACTGCTTTGTGATTTTAAGTTCTTTGTGCTTTTCGAATAACAGCTCCAAATAGTTTCTTTTGAATGCCTAAATTATGCCTTTCCTTGACAAATTGCTACATGATTGATTTTATGAAATGAACTGAACACTTGTTGCCCAGTATGGAGGCCGTATTCTTAAGAAAATGTGAAACAAATCCTACTGGTATATGCTGGATCAGTGTTATATTGTCAAACACTTTAATATAATTAACTTTACATAGCTAGGTATCGCCTCAGATGGCCAGTGGTGGAAAGTAACTAAATACATATAATCAAGTACTGTACTTCAGTACAATTTTAAGGTACTTGTCCTTTACTTGAATATTTCCATTTTATGCTACTTTATACACCACTTCAGAGGGAATTATTGTACATTTTACTGCACTACATTTCTTTATCAGCTGTAGTTACTTTCCAGATTGAAGTATCACATACAAAACTTAGAATCAGCTTATAAAATATGATGCATTGTCATAGATTTAACTAACAGTATTAAAAAGCAGTTAAAATTAGCTCTACCTCGACCAACTACAACATTAAAGTCTGGTTTACATGTTAATATTTACATGTTGCATCAATAATAATGATCCAGTCATATAGTTTTATGACGTGGGCCATTCTGCATATTGAGTACTTTTACATTTGGTAAATTTTGTTGCCAATACTGCTGTACTTGTACTGTGTAACTGAGTATTTTTACACACTTGTACTGCTACTTTTATTTAAGTGAATCTCCACTACTGGAGATGACTGAGTACGAATATGAACAACAGTGTATTTGCTTTTTTTGGTATTTTAATCAAGGAAAAAATACTGAAATTCAGCTCCTTGCGCACATTCTGAATCATGTAATTGTCTGCAAGTCTCGCCTTAAATGTTCACGTTAATAAGAGGGTTCCAACCTTGCTGATGAGTTTCCAGCGCGCTGAATAAAAGTCACTCTCGGTAATGCACTGTTCCATAGCGAGGACCCTTAACCGGCACGCTGTGGAGAGAGGGAGTGCTCCGAGTGGCAGGCAAAGAGAACTGTCAACCTGTCACATTTCTCCCTCCTCTTCCCCCTGATAAATTAAAGTTACACAGTGTGCGTGTTGTAGCAGCGGAAGGCTGTGCAGAAAGCCTGGCTCCTCAGGTCTCAGGAGATAGCTGGCAACTAGGTCAGACTGATAATGTAATCCGCTGACTGGATCCTCTGCCCACTACATCCAGAGAGAAAAGCATGACAGGAAAAAAAACGGAAATGTAGGAGGAAAATAGGAACTTTAAGGTGTTGTTGCACTTACTTAGCATTACCTCGCTGGCTCTAGTTAAACAAGTTTATAAAGGAGTAATGCCCATGCAGCCTATTGTGAGAAAATGTACTGATACCATATCCAGCTGGTGTACGTCTGTGTGTGTGTGTGTGTGTGTGTGTGTGTGTGTGTGTGTGTGTGTGTGTGCGTGACTGCACACATACGCACACAAAAAATGTGTAATCCATGTCAATATACCTCACAGGCGAATCTTATTTACACGGATTGCTTTTTACACGTTATCTTTGCACCACATACTGCACTGCACATCCACAACAAAATAGTATCATGCGAGTCCGCGGGGAGAGAGTGACAAGAATAAGTTCCTGCATCAGCAAGGTGCATTTTCATTCCCATGCAGTATTCCAGAGAGGCTCTGTGGGCCCACTGTGACAACTCTGCCTCCCTGCAGGTGTGGAAATGAAACAGGGTCTATAAATAGCCCAGGCAGCTGGGAGTAGAGCACTGTAGAGCAGGGGGGACGAGAGGGAGGAGGAGGGGGGATTAGAGGTCCAGCTGGGGATGCAGGTGTGTAGAGGCTGACCGACAGAATACGAGTGCTGTCTCACCCAGGGGGCCGGGAGGGAGGAGAGGCTGTGGAGCCTCGAAACTTCAACGTTATAAATTCATATCTGATAATGCTGGAAGAAAAACAAAAATGAGTTACCATGCTTTATTTGGGTTACTTTATTGTGCAAATAGTTAAAGGGCTTCACAATTACTCGTAACGCTATCGTTTCCACAAACGGTAACAGCTAGGTTCACAATATCGACAATATTGACGTTTGTTAAATGTTTGGTTTTTTTACGTTGTTTTGTACATTTAGAAAACCTCCCCTCTGGTCAAACTCAAAACATTTGATTGCCTAATGTGCTTCCATGTGACAAAATGAAAATGAAGATTGAGGAATAGGTGGTTCCACTGGAAAAAATACTTTTTGACAAAGTGACGTACATTTGGAGGAAAGAATCTGCTCAATATTACAGAAGAAAGCCCTTCTGCCAGATCTGAGGTTGAAAATATTTCTTTAGTTCTTAACACTAAATAATATGGTTTTTATTTGGAAATATGTCAGTTTCTGAAGAGATGATGTTCAGGTAGAGATATACTATTTTAAGTTTGCCTCGGAGTTGTAGCTTTGTCCTAATGTACTGAAGTAGAAATAATTTTAGAATTATTTGAATTTTGTAAATAAGGACTACAATAACAGTAAGACACAAGACAAAGGTAATAACCAAAGATGGAATAGTTTTTCACATCTCTTTACTTTAAAAAAGTGTGAAAGGGCGTGAAGAAATGAGTTGCAAGAGGTATTTTATAATCATAATCGTGCTGTTTGGTGGGTCATCATGATCTCGACTGAATGGACTCCTGATGCAACGTTTGACGCTGTTTCCATGGTTACAGCCGTCTGACTGTTGAATGTTCCGCTGCAGACTGCGAGTCGATAACAGCCCTTCTTGTTCTTCTGTTCAGTATCTCTGTGCCATCTGCACAGGTTCAACCCACTGAACGCAACATTTGAAATTTCAGATTACAGAACAAATTCAGTGAAAATATTCAGTTTCTAAAAGTGTGCGTTTAAATCAGTGTGCAATGATGTGGAGAATATGGATTATTATGACAACACTAATGTTAGACTAGTTGTGGTTGAAGCTGTTTAAACAGATATAGACTAGTACTTTTAAGGCAAAGCCTATGTTATTGATCTTTTAACACAGTAGGACAGGTACATCCTTTCATCTGCATTATACATTTCACTATATTGACAGAGCTGACCACAGCATCAATGCAAGTGCTGCATGTCTCTGTTCTGATTGGTAGAAATGAGAACAGGCTCTCATGTTGGATTAACAAAATGTCTACCACCTGCAGAAGAGCAAAGAGTACGTAAGTATCCCAGGATTTATGAAAACAGGCTTCTTGTCTACATTTCTCATGTACCGTATGTTATTAAAGAGTTCAGTGCTGTTGGCCCTGAGTTTGGGCTGTTTCAGTAGCTTTGTTATTTTTATTTTTTTTTAAGTTCACACAGGTTCTCTGACCTCCCTGTCCAAAGACTTGATGTGATGACGACATGTGTAGTGTGCTTTGGCAGATGACAGTTCCCTTATCACCCTTTCAGACCAACACAGTTACCTATACTGGTCTTTGACCTGAATCTGGCAGCATGTGCTTTTGTGAAGTAAAATCTATGGAACCACAGCTGTAGACTCAAGTGTTAGTGAACAGTGGTGACAGTGTATTAACCTGTGCCAGAACCATGAAAGAAAATGGGTCAAATATTGGTTGAACATGCGTTCAGTAGTCCCTAGTTATGGGATAGTAGTGTTCCTGGCATGTGCTGCTGATGCCACAGGGTTGTCTGCATAGTATAGTAGTTACAGAGAGCAGCATTGTCTTTATTTTTTAAAATCAAGCTGCAGCTTTTAGGGCAGAAAATGCTGCTTTCATTCCCAATGGATGACTCGACTTTTCATGTAAATGACGTCTAGCACTTGCACACTGGTGTTTGCATTAATGCATTAATTCCTCAGTAGTGTGTGCTTTTTTTAGCTTTAGGCAAAGTGACACATTCCCATCAAAAACACGCTCCCCCGCTTACAGTCCCACTCCACTCAGACACACAGACAGACACACTTCCGTGCTGATTGACAGCAGGAGCTCCAGCTGACCCAGTATTCTGCTACAGTGGGACGATCCCACAGGCCTGTGATTAATGACTAGGCTTTATCCGCTAGTGGTGTGGTAGGCCTGCCAGCCAGGCCACTTAGACTGCCTGGACCACTACCTCTGCTGTAAACACACTCTCTCTCTCTCTCTCTCTCTCTCTC
>LKNJ01002860.1:8649-62146 GCA_002120245.1 Maccullochella peelii | reverse complement strand
ATGAATTTATTCCATTTTGGAACAAGGCTGTAACATGACAGAATGTGGAAAACGTGACGCGCTGTGAATACTTTCCGGATGCACTGTATGGGTTAAAGCACCCGTTTGGAATGTTATCACTCGATTGAACGGGCGTTATCAGTGGTTATCAGCATCATATGGGTTAGAAGGGGCCTGCTACACCTACTGGGTTCAGAAGGCCGTTATCATCTATTCACATGGTTGATCGCTCATGTTACGCCCCTCTGTGTCTCATACAGACGCACTTAGGTTTAGACAATAAAATTACTTGGTTAGGTTTAGGAAAAGATCATGGTTTGGGTTCAAATAAGTACGTAACGTTATGTAACTTAAAACTTTAAATAAGTTAACACTGACTTTTGGTTTCACACAGGACACAAATCCCAGCCCCCTGGGGGAAAGTTTTGTGTTTGTTTGACCCATCCATCCATCCACCCCAGCCTCCTTCTCTTTATGCAAACTTTGTTGCTCTTTATACTACATCACCTGAACACACTGCATTGGCTCACTGGAATAAGTGGGTAATAATAGGCTCCTGAACCTACTAGTAGGTTTAGTAGGCCCCTACTAGCCCATATATTTGGGACAGATGTGTGATGATAAGTGTCTTTCCTTTGAAATCTCCTTCAGATGCTAAGCGCCTGATTGGTCGTAAGTTTGACGATCCTGTGGTGCAGTCAGACATGAAGCACTGGCCCTTCAAGGTTGTGAATGACTCATCCAAACCCAAGGTGGAGGTTGAATACAAGGGGGAGATCAAGAACTTCTACCCCGAGGAGATTTCCTCGATGGTTCTCACCAAGATGAAGGAGATCTCTGAGGCTTATCTTGGCAAGGTAGATGACAATAAGTGTATTACACATCGATGGACAATAAGTGTATTACACATCGATGGTTCTCACCAAGATGAAGGAGATCTCTGAGGCTTATCTTGGCAAGGTAGATGACAATAAGTGTATTACACTATGCTCGAAATGACATAGGGGAGTTCAGTTTTATGCAGACAAAGGGCTGGCAATGGCAAGCTGCAACTGTCAGGAAACAGTACCTAGTGTCTACACCTCTTACACTTAACAGAAAACCATATCTAAGATATAATACCTCAGAATCATAGTAAGCACTTAACTCTGCCTCAAAAGACATTGTTAGAAAAAGTCTCTATAAGTGCCTTGCGGCCTCTAACCACAGTTTTTTCATGTTTGCAAAGCACTGACAGATTTTAAAAAGCAGAATAGTTTAAAAACACAAATGCTATTTATTGACTTAAGTTCTTACTGTCTTTACAGCCTGTCACCAATGCAGTTATCACTGTTCCTGCTTACTTCAATGACTCCCAGCGTCAAGCCACCAAAGATGCTGGAACCATTGCTGGGCTTAATGTGCTGCGCATCATCAATGAGCCCACTGCTGCAGCCATTGCTTATGGCCTGGACAAAAAGGTAACTAACTAATAAAATGCAAACCTTAACCTATTTTATGTTCCTATTAGTAATTCTTACCATTTATTTTAGGTTGGCGGTGAACGTAATGTCCTTATCTTTGACCTTGGAGGTGGTACTTTTGATGTGTCAATCCTGACTATTGAGGATGGCATCTTTGAGGTCAAGTCCACAGCTGGTGACACTCACTTGGGCGGTGAGGACTTTGACAACCGCATGGTTAACCACTTCATTGCTGAGTTCAAGCGTAAGTTCAAAAAGGAAATCAACACCAACAAGCGAGCTGTGCGTCGTCTGCGTACAGCCTGCGAGCGTGCCAAGCGCACCCTCTCCAGCAGCACTCAGGCCAGCATTGAGATTGATTCACTCTATGAAGGAACAGATTTCTACACTTCCATCACCAGGGCCCGCTTTGAAGAGCTCAATGCAGACCTGTTCCGGGGAACCCTCGAGCCTGTGGAGAAGGCTCTGAGGGATGCCAAGATGGATAAAACCCAGATCCATGACATTGTCCTGGTGGGTGGCTCCACACGTATCCCCAAGATTCAAAAGCTGCTCCAGGACTTCTTCAATGGCCGTGACCTCAATAAGAGCATCAACCCTGATGAGGCTGTGGCCTATGGTGCAGGTGGGTTTCTCTACAGCATTTAGGTTAATACTTGTTTTCTAGTCATATTACTCTTTTAGTATAAAAGAGTATAAAAGTATAAAAGATATTCAAAGGCAATTGAGTGGTTTATATAAAAGCTGTCTTGTAATCATGGCATTAGTTTCACCATTTGGAAACTCTTCACAGCTGTGCAGGCAGCCATCTTGGCTGGTGATAAGTCTGAGAATGTACAGGACCTGCTCCTGCTGGATGTCACGCCCCTGTCCCTGGGAATTGAGACCGCTGGAGGAGTAATGACTGTCCTTATCAAAAGGAACACCACCATCCCCACCAAGCAAACCCAGACCTTTACCACCTATTCAGACAACCAGCCTGGTGTGCTCATTCAGGTAGAGTAGTTCACTCCCCAATGCCCCACTGTATTACAATTACTCCTGAAAGTGTTCAATGATGCATCAGAATTTGATTTGAGTAATTGTTTTCAGGTTTATGAAGGTGAGAGAGCCATGACCAAGGACAATAATATCCTGGGCAAGTTTGAGCTGACCAGTATTCCACCTGCTCCCAGAGGTGTCCCTCAGATTGAGGTGACCTTTGACATAGATGCCAATGGCATTCTCAATGTGTCTGCAGTGGACAAAAGCACTGGAAAGGAGAACAAGATCACCATCACCAATGACAAAGGTAGATGACCACATTAAATCAGGAGCATTAAAAAGCTAATGTTGCTCAAAAGCTGAAAGAACGCTGTACATGGACAGAGGAGTTAAAAAGCTTTGTATTTCATCCTCCCATAGGGCGGCTGAGCAAGGAGGACATTGAGGCCATGGTGCAGGAGGCAGAGCAGTTCAGGGCTGAGGACGAGGCCCAGAGAGACAAGGTCACAGCCAAGAACTCCCTTGAGTCTCTGGCCTTCAACATGAAGAGCACTGTGGAGGACGAGAAGCTCCAAGACAAGATCAGCCCTGAGGACAAAAAGACTATCGTAGACAAGTGCAACGAAGTCATCGCCTGGCTGGACAGGAACCAGGTAAAAAAAAACATAGACTGAACCACTCTTAAGAAACATAGGTTCCTCTTAGGCTCACATTGGGAAAGCAGAGAGGTTGCCTATTATATGTTCACACAAGCAATTTACCCATTTCCCTGTCAAAATGATTTCTTTGTGTCTTCCGTTACCCAGATGGCAGAGAAGGATGAGTACGATCACCAACAGAAGGAACTAGAAAAGGTGTGCAACCCCATCATCTCCAAGCTATACCAAGGGGGTATGCCTGGAGGGATGCCAGGAGGAGGAATGCCTGGTAGCTTCCCTGGTGGAGCTGGAAGTGGCTCCTCCTCTGGCCCAACTATCGAGGAGGTTGACTGAACTGACAGTGTCTTTATCTCAGATCCCAACATACGCTTGCTGTCTTAAAGCAACTTACTTAGCCACAATACACATCCAATACACATCATATCACAGGCTTATTTTGATTTAAATTCTTGCTATGTTTGTTCAAAACTTCAAATTTCATTATTTAACAAATCTAAGCAACTAAATCTGACACACAATTACAATTTTCAGTCACCTAAGACATAATCAGTCTGTTTGTTGTCCTCATTATTTATTTCTCCAGTGATGTTTTGCGTGAAGGATAAAAAGTAATCTCTGATCTGTGATTTCTAAACATTAAATCAATAAAGATCAACAATGGGATTTAGATTTGCAAAATGTACAGCGTTTCTTGTGATTTATATTTTTTAATACCATTATATTTCTGAATAACTCATATACAGCATATTCATTAGTGCATAAAATAGGTATGCAGTTGCAGTACTCAGCTTGCAGTTGTAGAAACTAGATAAAACTGGTTCCTGTTAACAGACCACAAAGGTTTTGATCAATATCTTTTTCCCCTGTATATTAGCTCACTATACACCCAGGAAATATTGTTAGAGAAAATAATCTTAAAAAAAGGTGTTGCTGTGAAGCATTTATCTACAGCATGGCTGCTTCTTGTTTCTACTGAAGTGCAAGGTGTGGAACAAGGATGTGAGCAAAGGCAGCTTAGCATATTGATTGTGGTGCAACTGTATCCTAAACATGACTTCACGAACATGTGGATTGTAAAATTACAGAATTACAGAGTTTTTTTTCTTTTCAGAGTAATAACAAGAGGCAGTGTTGTTGCTTCTTACCAATGGAATAATTACGCAACAATTTGTTTGCTAAAAGCCATGACCTATATGCAGGACAAACACAAGCATATGATTATGTGGATGAATGTTTCAGTTATAAGTCATCTCAGGTGCTTATCACCAGATGTTCTCTTCCCAGTGGTATCACAGCAATTGGTGTGTGTGTGTGTGTGCCTGTGTGTGTGTGTGTGTGTGTGTGGGGGGGGGGGGTTACCTGCAGTATGGAGTGCTACACATGGAACTCAGGGTCGTGTGTGTGATACACATATAAAAGCCAGTGTCCCATACAGCTGAAACTACTCAGGGACGTGAATCACGACCGAGACATGACAATGTTCGTGCTTGTCAGTTGTTTTGCTCTTGTGGCCTCTGCACTGGGTGAGTGACTGGTGGTTTACCACCAGATGATGCATTTATCTGTAGAATTCTTTATGTGATGGATGATAGTAGCAATTGTGAGTATCATTCTTAGTGCTTGGCTGCTTGCACGTCAATACAATTGTAAGCACAGCAATACACAGAACACTTCCTGGTATATACAGTATGCCATATCTTGAGACAAGCAGATCATTTTTCAATTGTGGTGTGATTGGTTCTCAGGGTGTGGAGTGCCTGCTATCAAGCCCCAAGTGAGCGGATACAACAAGATTGTAAATGGGCAAACCGCTGTGTCTGGGTCCTGGCCCTGGCAGGTTTCACTTCAGGTAGCCTAAGTAATGCACCCTCCACACCCACTGCAGTATAATTCAGCTGAAAATAAAATAAAATGTCATTAAGAAAAAGTTGTACAACCACATCTTCTCACTCCTAGGATGGTACGGGATTCCACTTCTGTGGAGGATCCCTGATCAACCAGTACTGGGTTGTCACTGCTGCTCACTGCCGTGTGTCGTAAGTCATTTTGATGTGTCCCACATCCACAAGAAGAAAAACACAACATTGCCACCTCTGTGATCACTCCTCTGTCTGTTTTTATTCTCTCCAGTTCAATAAACCACCGTGTTATCCTGGGAGAACATGACCGTCAGTCCAACACTGAGCAAATTCAAGTCAAGTCAATTTCCAAGGTAAGCAACACCATAACACATAAAAGCTTTCTTTTCTTTATAACTTTTTCTTTATATACACCTGAATTACTAATGTCCTGGGTAGATGTGTCACTGCACTGCAATGATGCAAAATGGCATTTGCTTATGATTTATGCTCACCTGTTCATCCAGGCCATCACTCACCCCTACTACAACGCCCAGAACTTCAACAATGACATCACCCTTCTGAAGCTGTCGTCCCCAGCACAGATGACATCTCGTGTGTCTCCTGTGTGCCTGGCCTCCTCCAGCACCAGCCTCCCCCCCACATGTGTCACCACTGGGTGGGGCAAGACTGGCCAAACCTGTGAGTGAATGATTGCTTTCTAAGTCTTACATGCAGGGTACATTTACAAACAGACATAAACTCTCACAGGTATAAACATTTTCATTTCCACAAAGGAAAAATATAAAGGCACTGTTAAATATCCACCATACAGAACACTGTAAAAGATTTATTTGTGCAGCTGGACCTCATCTCCATTTCTTCTCCGTTCTCAGCAAGCCCCCGCTACCTCCAGCAGACTGCCCTGCCTCTGATCACCCTTGCTCAGTGCAGGCAGTACTGGGGTAATAACAGAATCAGTGATGCCATGATCTGTGCTGGTGCTTCTGGAGTGTCCTCCTGTCAGGTAACAACCATTTCAAAGATTGAAATACACACTTGTAAGAAAAAGAAGTCATTCTTCAAAACAACGATAAGCTGCAAGTCAGTTATTAACCAATTGTTCGTGATGAACTAATAATACCATTTTTTTACATTTGCAAATGACAATGATTAACTAATTAACTAGTTCAAAATGGATAAATGATTAATAAACAGTTAAAAGTGAATATTAACAAATAATTCGTAAATAAATAATTACATTTTCAAATATTATACACAGAATGTCCAAATTGATAATGGATAGTTCAATATTTGCAGAATACATCAAAGCAGGCTTTCTGTCTGACACGTATATAGATTTTGCAAACAAATAACTAGAAGTTATGAGTGTTACTGAAAAGGGATCTTCTTACTCAATAACGATTTCCTTGCTGCATATTTGTTTTCGAATGAGTTTGAAACTAATGGCAGGCCAGCCCACATCCTGTATAAAGAACACAAAGTCCTCTTTTATATGACCCCATGCATGCTCTTAAAAGTTATTAGAAGAACATATCTCTCTCATTTTAGGGTGACTCTGGTGGCCCTCTGGTCTGTGAGAACAATGGAGTCTGGTACCTTGTGGGTATTGTGTCCTGGGGCACCTCGAACTGCAACGTGCGCACCCCTGCCGTGTATGCCCGTGTGTCCTACCTGCGCAGCTGGATTGACCAGACTGTTGCTTCCAACTAACGTGCAAACACACACAAAATCTGCAATACACATGTGCTTACATGTTTTCCCACACTTCATCATCCTGCTACTCACTGTGATCAATGAGTGATCCTTTACAGCATCAAAATTAGCTGTCACAAGGATGTTACGATTTGTGTTGACTTTGAATGGTAGCAACCACTCACTGTACTGCTATGTTTGGTGCATTTGGGAAATCATGCATAAAATATAACTCTTAAGAACACTAGTGTTGGTTTTCATGTTTTACATTCATGTCAGCCTGATAGGCTGCAGTGTGACTCATACCGTCTGTGTGTAGTGTGTGTGCACTTGTGTAGGAGGGATGTGTGTTTGTGTGGAAGAAGCGGAAATGTGGTACTGTGCAGCACGCAGCAAGCAAGCATTTTAAGTTAAAGGACAAAATACAAATGAAAAGCAGTTTAATAAGTTCGGAGTTAATTCCATTAGGTAGAGTAGAAGACAAAGGTAACCACAAAGGTTTTGAAAAAATAAATACTTTTCAGTATAATGAAATATACAGCACAAGAGCCCTGCAATAAATACTACCCTTGTGAATCTTATTTCAACTTTTTTGCAGAGGGATATTCATTCAGCTCCAGTAATTTCAAGATAATGCAGTCCTGGATTGCATTATACTCTAAGGTGTCCTGTTATTGTGCCTTGTTGCAAAGCCATGGCAGCAGAAGTCCTGTCTCATTGGTAGCTGCATGAAGAGAGAAGGAGGAGTAATCAGAGAGAGAGAATTAATAAAAGCAGAACCAGATAGAGATCAACTTAGACTCCCGTGGCACCAGAAAAATGACTACTGGTAAGATACTTTAATACACTGCGTTAACAGAAAGATGGTCTACCATAATATCTTTCTAAACTGATCTAAAATAGGTATGCATAAACCTTGTTTTTAGTTAATAGGTAATGTTTTCTGATCACATAACAGAAATTGAATGAAATCAGTGGAAAAGTCAACTTGCAATTTAGTACAAAGTATTCTTTAACTACTTCATCCAATCTTGTACTATAGTGGGAGCCAGTGTTTCATAGGCCATGTGTCAGGACAGGCGCATTGGAAATGATAAAAACTACAAAATCATAAACAGTTAATTAAAAACTGATAATTTACGTTATAAAAGTAATCAAATTCTTTGTTTTCTCAGTGCATATTGCACGATGTGTTAAAGTTACTAATGTCTGTAGTAACATATTTTTTCACTATTTTTTTCATTAGGTAACAATTCCAATGTATCTCAACCAGCTGGGCTGGATGGGACTATCAGAAACATTCGTTTAGTCTCCCTGGTCATCTACTGTGTGATATTTATTTTTGGGACTCTGGGCAATGGTCTGGTCATCTACGTGACAGGCTTCAGGATGAAGAGAACAGTCAACTCAGTTTGGTTTCTCAACTTGGCCCTGGCTGACTTCCTCTTCACGACCTTTCTGATTTTCTCAATCACTTCTATCTCTCAGGGTCACCAATGGCTTTTCGGAGATTTCATGTGCAAGTTCAACAGCTTAGTGAATGTAGTCAACATGTTTGCCAGTATCTTTCTTCTGACAGCCATAAGTCTGGATCGTTGCCTGTCAATCTGGGTGGTGGTGTGGGCACAAAACAAGCGCACCGTCCGCAAAACTCAACTCATGTGTGCGGTCATCTGGGTGACTGCTGTGGTCTGCAGCATCCCTTATGCAACCTTTCGAAAGGTTGTGCAGCGAGACAAGACTTACTGTGGTTCTTCTGCATCCGTGACACAAAAACAGGGTCTCATCATTTTTCGCTTTGTTGTCGGCTTCCTCATCCCATTCCTGGTAATATTTGTCTGTTATGTGGCCATAGCTGTTCGTGCAGGTCGCCTGCAGAGGACCAGGAAACAGAGACCTCGTCGAATCATTTTCTCTATCATACTTGCATTCTTCATCTGCTGGTTGCCCTTTCATGTTATACAGTTCATAGATTTGAAGAGTTCTGATTACCCATATTTCCGGAATATTGTTAGGATTGGAGGTACTCTGACTGTGTGTCTGGGTTTTATGAACAGCTGCCTGAACCCCATTCTCTATGTTTTCATGTGTGATGAATTCCTGAAGAAGATCAAGCAGTCCATATGCTTAGTACTAGAGAGTGCCCTGGCAGAGGACCACTTGTCATTCACGTCCTCTCGCTTCTTGTCGTCACACTTTTCCCGGAGGTCTGATTCTGCTGCACCTATGGAGAGGAAAGACACAGCCACTTCCTTAACCTTCACAGAAAGCAAAGTGGTCATCACTGAGGAGAGAGAGACAATGAGCACTGACTAAGACCTCCACATCTGGTGGGCAATGTAAATATAATGAATCCACATTTTTAACAAGCTTGTTATCAATAGTGAGAAAAGTAGAGCACAAATTGAAAATCACGTTAAATTGATGCACAGAAAGAAATGAGCAGAATATTCGCTATGTGTAATTTTAATGTTTTTTTTTATGTTAAAGGACCAGTGTGTAAGATTTAGGGGGATCTATTGGCAGAAACGGAATATAATTTTCATAAGTATGTTTTTGTTAGTGTATAATCACCTGAAAATAAGAATTATGTTTCGTTACCTTAGAATTAGCCCTTTATATCTACAGATGGAGCGGGTCCTCTTCAACGGAGCCCACCATGTTGCACCACCATGTTTCTACAGTAGCCCAGAACAGACAAACCAAACACTGGCTTTAAAGAAGGCCTTTCACATTTTTGGGGTCACCGCAGGTTCTCCTATAAGCTTGGAAGGGGATGGTGAGCGGAGGGGTTATCAGTTGGTTGCAATCTGCAACCTCACCGCTAGATGCCACTAAATCCTACACACTGGTTCTTTAAAGCGCACAGGTGTTTTTTCTTATATGATATGATAAGACATCCCCCAACACTTTTTTTTTACTAGTACATGTAGTTTGATGACATCACATAGCTCCCAATATGTTCTAGGTCTAATCAGCCAGCATAATTGAAAACACCTGTGTGGGTAGCAGCTTTACGATGTAAATATTAAGTGTCTTTGTGCAACAATGAATGAAAAACATTTAAAGCAAATTATTTTGTACCATCCAACTGAGTTCTGATACAGAATGGCCAATAATTGACTTTATGTTTTAATGTTTATGTTTTTGTTTGTAATCTTTTGATGCTCAGAGTAATCACGCATGGATATTATTATATTATTGTTCATAGCAGCATCCATACTGTCACACAAAACTGAACTTTCATAATTGAGCTTTACGCATTTCAATAGTGAATAAAACATATTGTTGATGAGCTGTTCTCTTCCTTCTACATGACAAACACGAGTACACACTACTCACCACAGTGCCTTACAGGATATCACAATATGGTAGACTTCTTGTGTTATACTGCGTTAGTAAATCACATCCAGATAAATTGAAAGCACACCATAAATTGTCAGTTTAAAATAAGGAAATGGAAAAAGAAAACTTGTTTGTCTCACATTAGTTCCTCATCTCACAAAACACTAACTTTAGCCCTTTTTTGTATGCTGTCATATTATAAAGTATAGCAAATGAACTGGAATTAATCACTGTGCTCCAGAACATTTCATTTAAATGTTCAATGCAGCAGGATAAACATACAAAAAAGGTAAGGCCAAACATGGAGTGTTTGTCACTGGCCAAGTCAGTCACCTGACTTCAGTACAACTGATGTCTTTCACATGTTGAAGCAACAGCATCTTCCCTGCCAGGGACCAATGCAGACTAATGTCTATTGACCATTGACAAACATCAGATTTCCCCAAACTGTAAACCTACAGGGTTCGTACAGCTTTTTAAGATTAAAATTCAAGCACTTTCAAGGTACCTAAACCAGAAATTTCCACTCTCGAAGCCTTTATCATCACATCTAAATAGTGACAAAAAATACGACGACGGGATTGCTCCATTTCAAATATTAAGATTTTTGGTTTACATGAGTGATTGTGTAGGTGATGAAACACCAGAGTATGTTGAAAATCAAGCATTTTTCCAGGAGTCTATTCGAATTCAAGCATATTCCTAACCTTGAAAACATAATGGTTAAATTTAAGCATTTTCCTAACTTTGTACGAACCCTGAACCTATGTATAAAAAAGGCTCCAATTCCTAGTTTACCTGGTGTAGATGTCATCTTGATCAAACTAGTCAGCACTTAACCTCAGTCACTGAGGTCTCAAATCCAATGCGCTGTAGTACAGAGGATAAATGCTGACACACTTGCTGACTGCACTTTCATAAAGTGATGACACTTCACTTTAGAATATGAAACGTCATCTCACTTACATTTGCAGTTAATGGGGCTTCACCTCTGGCTTGGATAGCTGATAAAGAACCAACAAGCTACTGGTATGAATGTCAAAAGAATGCGGACTAATTCAATCCTCTTCATCGTTTTTGTGTTCTCTGATACTTATGTGCTGAAGTTAAGGAAGCAAATGTAAAAGTGGAAGCGAACACAATGGACTTCAATCTGTCATGTTAATTTGAGGATGCACAAGTCACAGTGTGTCTGGAAAACTGATGAGCGAGTTAATTTATTTAAACATCTACACATAATTTTCATGAATAAAAAGTCCCACATCACACTAGAATACATCCCCGCACAAAAATTGCGACAAACTTAAACATCCTTCAAAATATTTTTCTGCAATGCATAGGACATATGGTCTATTTAAGGCTCAAGGTTCTGTTCATGCTTTCCTATGAGTCTGATTGCGTAGATGGCAGGTGTATTCAAACCATGACTCCTACGCCATGGCTACTTTCCATTCTGTGCTGGAGAGCTACAAGCCAGTTAGCGATCATAGAGCTCCTTCATCTCCTTAAGGATCTTGATACTGTCGCCGTATCTTAACTGGTTCTTGTTAGAGCACTCCTTCCATCTGGAAAAAAAAGGCCAATATGGGTCAGCTCAACTCAATCCAAACTTTTGGATGTTTCAGTGATTTTTCAAAAATCAAACTTGCAATCACACTCACATAAATCATACATCACAACCAGACTTCATAACGGCAACATGCAAGCTCTGAGAAAGTAAAATTACTATTTCCACGTGGGCCAGCGTATAGCACGCATCTCATGTTTGTATCACACAGCAACAACAATTTAATAATTTCTTATGCACAGGGAAATTAAATTTGACAACCACAAAAGAGACCAAATACAGTACACAGGCACATCTAAAGTTGTAGAAAAAATGTGAGCATTATCAAAGGTTTTATTTTTATCATTCTGCAAGCAAAGCCTGTTATGTTACAGGCGCTGAAATGCATGCAAGAGCAACTCTAAAATTACATTTCTGTTCAGAACAGAATAATTAGAAAATAATTTTGTTTTCAAGTCAGGCTCTTTGGTCAACTGAGATTTTGACAAAGAACAATGCACTGTATACATCAGACATTAACAACTTGTTACATGTTGACCCTAAAGCACCAAGTGACACCCTGACCTCAAGGTGGGTTGTGTACAGTGCACAGGTCAATGAAAATGTGAGTTGCTTTTCATGAAGAACATACTTTTGCCTTATCTTTTTCCAACGTTCCATGTGGTCACATATGAGCGAACCTGACATAGGAACTGAATCTGTTACCTGTGGAAAGAGAAAATGTTCAGATTTAGTTAGTTATAGTTAATTAGTTCACTTTTTCACTAAGGAATTTGATGTAACGACTGATGTGTGCCATTTAATATCACTATGCAAGTAAAACACCATCAATAATTCTCATGCACATTATACAGTACCTTGGTAACAGTGGGTTTTTCAGTCTGTGGGATCCTGAGATTGATGGGTTCACCAGAGGTGCTGATCGGAAAGGAGGTTGGAGGAGGGAGTCTGTACACATTCTGACCTTTGCCATTGATCATGTCTGTAACCTGGCAAAAGAAAGACATTTGGAAAAAGGAATTCAGTGGTCAGTCATTTACACACAATTATTCCTGGCGTTATGATGCCCAAAAACCATGGCTTAATGCCATCTTTAGGGCTAAGAAATTACTAATACTTTCTAGTATGTACTATAAGTATGTACTATAAGTACTCTTGTAAATACTTTGCGTTAATTTCACTGTTTAAAAAGACAATTTTTTGAGAAATTACTGATCATACTAATGATAAAGATTCAAAGTTTAAGTTTAGTGTTTTGAACAGTCAGTTCAAACAAATTACAAAATCCAAACACAAAAAACTTTTACCACTGGTGGTGTTTAGTTAGTAAACTTATGCAGTTTTGGTTTAATTTGCAGGGATTCTGAGATAGCTACTGCAGAGACATCTACAACCAGCATACACCATAGATGGGGATGGAATTTTGTGGATGGAATACCCAAAGACAACTTGCCTTTCCTTAAACAACACACACACACACACACACACACTTTCTCCATAAAGTGGTAAAACCTACTGATAGTGACAACACTACCGACAATTTCTATTATCATTACTGTGACTACCATTGCTTTCAGGGGGCACTGTGAACACAGGCACAAAGCTCCTGTCTTCATTTGTAGATTTATGTTTCTTAGCCACAAGGGACTACCCTTATGATGGACAGACAGAGGGCCTTTCTCAAACCACACCCTCTCCCTTCAACAGTGAGTCTACATCGATGCTGACTTACTGACCACGTGCAACACTGTGGTGTGTTCGTCATGGAAGAAAAACGGTAGACGTGTTCATTTGATTATAAAGTATATTTATAGGGAGTGCCCCTTATAAACAGAGTGAAGAGATCATAGCAACTGCTTCAGAAAGATGCTTATACGAAAACATGGTTACAAAATGTTACGACAGTTCCTGTTTCCACCGAAGAGAGGAAGTTCATCCCAAAGCTATTGATATGCTTCACCTTAATTAAAGGTGCTTCATTCAGCTGCAAGTGTACTACAAACAGAGATACACTTTTTGAGAAAGGCCTAGAGGCAGAGTGGTGCTAGTGGCTTGTAAGAACCCAATGTAACGGTCCAACAATGTTAGGTTTTGTCACACATTTTTAAAATTATTTTAACCAATTCCCAGTCAACTGTCCTGAGCTTTTAACAACCAACCTACTCGTGTTTTTAAATATATTTTACATTAATGCTATTGCAGAGTCCAGCAAAGTTGAATGATACAGAAACACTGTTCAGTGTTTGTTAGATGTGATCAAATCCAAGGTATAGTATAGTATAGTATACATAAATATTATTCCCGCAAAGTTTGATTTGCAATTCGTGATGATACCGTTTGCCGTAATATTTTTATAACAGTAGCGTCCCTACTCTGAAAAGGAACTAACTACTTTTAAAAGCCACCATTCTTGTCTACAGTAGACGAGTGTTTCACACTTAAAAGAAGACTTTCCGCGTTTTAACTTTAAAGCCATACAGGATTTATTTTTGTAGTTTTTGGGTATGTTCGCATATTTTGAATAAAATTGAAGTTATCCAACATAACTATAGGGCCTCACCTCTTCCTCCACCGTGCTGTGTGAGGGGCTTGGGGAAGCAGCTGGCTCACGAACAGAAGGGTTGTTTCTCATCCAGGCACGGCAGATAGGATACAGTGGGGTGCTGGTGTTGAACTGAGCCAGATCCACACTGCGATCAAACAACTTAATAATGTAGGAATCTAGCAAATGGCAAGATAAAAGAAAAGTAAGGAATAGTGCAATGATGTAAAAAAACAATTAATCACACAGTAACTGGGACAAAAAGAACATATACTACGATGTAATTACTTGTTGAATTATTTTCAGTGTTTGCACCAAGTTTACTAAGTTTACTTTGTTTATGCTGATTGCTCTCTGGTATGCCCTCATCCATCTCTTTTCGCTTCTTCCTCCGGTGCTGTGGAAATCGAGCTGACGGCCTGGAAAAATAAAAACATGCATGAGGACTTTACAGCATGTAGAGAAAATTTTAAAAGTTACTGCTTTTTTAATCTATTATGGTGTGTAGACATGCAACTTGTCAATGTGAAATTATAAAATCATTGACAGGACAGGACCACAGTGAGGTGTTTATTTCAGCCACAATTGTAGACGAACAAATGTAATGTATATGTTTTTGAGTTACTGTCAGCTCTTGTTGTAGTCATTTACCTTTTTCCAGCAGATGATGGAGACAAATCCCTAGAGACAGAAAGTGGAACATGAAATCTAGCTTTTACACATTATATTTAATGTTGAAATAATCTTAGAGATATTCAGTAACTTCCCAGCACCAAATACAGTATATGAAACATTCTACAAAATTTTACAAATACATTTGAAATCCAAATCATTGATCCATACTTGTTTAAAGAGTCTGTGGATATTTTTCCAGTATCACCCTCATTTTGCTCCCTGTTCAAAAGACAATAATATTAGTTTGACTGGAAAGTAATTACAGTAATTTGATAAGCTTCAAATATTAATAATAATGATTTTATCGACCTTTCATTTTCACTCCTCTCAACCAGTCCCTTTAACACAGCATCCAATCTGCTGCGTGCACCAGTCCCGTCTGAATCTGCAGAAGTAATAATAAAAGTTGTAAACAGTGGGTTCTTTATTGAAACAAGAATTACTGACTACATCCACAATAAGGAGTGCATATTGAATGTTCGTGACGTTCTCATAGTTTATTGATGAATTTGGAGTAGTGACTGTAATGTCAAATGCAATGGACTAGGTCACGAAGACTTTTACATCAAATTAACTTTGGGGTGAAAAATTTAATATTACGGGATGTTTTCGTGAAAATCTTAGGGGAGCAACCTCTCACCTGGCCTTTCAGTCTTGATCTTGACGTGGTGCATTATCTCCACCTTTTATTATATCTAATATGTAATTGGGGAAACCACTGAGTTTTACAACCACACGTTCACTGTCAATAACCGAAATGCAGTGTCTTTAGACTGATAACGACTTGTAACTGACGTTACTTAATAGTACTAACGTAGTAGTGCTACAGGACGTTTGCTTGCTAACATAAATATTAGCTAGCTAGCTGCTGCGGTTACGTTAAAGCCGTTTACAATCAGCTAGCCACCTTTTGCGTTCGCAGTACCCACTGGAGTATAACGATTAACTGACTAACAGTTACCCCCAGTGGTTCCCATATATTTACTGGAAATATACTGTTATATTATTATATCGGACCGTAGCGGTTACTAGCTTTTTTTTTTACCGTTGCTAACTTAGCTT
The DNA here is from genome assembly GCA_002120245.1 of Maccullochella peelii. Taxonomy (NCBI): domain Eukaryota; kingdom Metazoa; phylum Chordata; class Actinopteri; order Centrarchiformes; family Percichthyidae; genus Maccullochella; species Maccullochella peelii. The sequence continues at coordinate 46,295 of LKNJ01002860.1, read as the reverse complement.
GTTTATGACCAACGAATAGCCTTTACAGACTTTCCTCTTCCGCGCGCTGCCGGTTTTCTATTAACTGATTGGCGCTTGTGCAGCGAGGACATTCTACATGATTGGGTACATTTTATGTCCATCATATTAAACTCGGTGCCTATTGGCTGTGTCTCTGGTTGTAAATAACGATCGCTATAAACAGTGACGCTTTCTTCTGGGTTCTCGATCATGTTATATTTGTCGAAAAGAGCAGTTTTCAGTTAAAAAGTTGGACTTGTTGGATGAGTAGACCTTCAAAATGCCCGCTGTAGCAGTTTAACTTGCTATCTTATGGACAATTCGTGTCGTACTAGCGTTTGATTCCATGGCAACTTTCTGTTGTGGACATGCCAAATCAACTCGGAAGGCCGGTGGAAATTGTGGTCTTTCTAAGTTAGGTATGTCACAGTAAGACCCAGTCTTACTGAGTGTAAGTAACCCAGTCAGTCAGACATGCCGATCCAGCTATAATTTATTGTCAAAGAGCTCAGTTAGGACCAGGCATAAATCTGACCCACACTGAAGCAATATCTACTGTGCATCCTGTCTTCCTGTCATCCTGGTCTATTATGAATCACCTGTGAGGTTTAAAGCTGTTATGAAATCCAGGTAAGATCTAAAAAATTTACACATTTTTATAGTACCCTAAACAATAGTTACAGTTGGTCATAAGTGTTGTCTTTACAGTGGACCTGTGTTCACAAGGCAGAATCCCTTCCAGCCAGCATCCAGAGTGGGGAAGGCACACTACCACCCATCCCACAACCAGTCCCTGTCAAGGAAAAAGAAAAAAACTGTATGTTTTAAAGTAAACTTTACATGTACTGCAAGGCACATCTGATTCTCATTTTGCTTTCCTAAGTCATCACAAACACGTCTACCTCTTTTTTGTTCTTTTGAAGACCTTGAGTCCTGTACGTACAAACCAGCGATCCAGTCCACAACTGCACACCCAGAGCCCAGAGAGCCGGCTGTTTGAGAAACGTGACCACCGCGTTGACACCACGGATGGACAAGCTGTTTTTGCAGAGTCCTGGCCCTCCACTGACTGTGGATCTTCTCCTGCCAGCACTACAACCTCATCTGACATGGAGACACCCAAACATTCTGTGAGAGCAGGAAAATCCACAGTTTCTTCAGAGCTAGGAGTTCAGCAGGATTCTGTGCTGTCAAAGTACGCTCATAGAGTCAAATCATACCCACAAACGTAGCAGTGCCTAAGTTGTCCTCTTAATCAGAACTGTACTGCAATGAAAAGTTGCAATATGTATGGCATAACTAAACAGGACTATGTCATGGTAACTGTGATGCAAAGACTGGAAGATATAGAAACTGGTCAGTGGTTCTTTTATGTTACTGCTTATAACCAGCACTGACCTTTGCTGTCTCAGGTACATAGACCGCTTTCGCCATGGTCGACCGCAGAGTCGAGAGGAGCGCCAGCAGATGGCTTCTGCCGTCGGAGAGAAGCAGCTGCCTTTTTGGTGGATGTCACCCTCATCTTCACCCCCAAGTTCAACACCAACTAAAACAACAGACAAAGGTACATTCTCACTTATTGCAAGCTTACTGCTTTCTAATATAGGGTTTATTAACTGTTACCAGCTAAATTATTTAAATGTGGAAAGCTACGTTTCTGGTAGAATCTTTCTGTGGAATCCCTTCCTCTGAACAGATGTTATCCAGCCTCTGAGAGATGACCACGGACCTGCCATTTTCAGTTCAGATGATCAGCGTCGACGTGACAGATCCCTTTCCCCATGCAAAGGATCCCTTAGTGTGAGTGCATTTATGAGTTTCCTGGGAATGAGCCATGATCTAGCCTGTTATTGTTTTTCTCTACTAAATAGAAATAATAGATGTATTGTTTGTTGTAAATTTCTAAACTTGCCTACAAATGTATATTTATTTCTTTAAAAAGTAAAAGAACAACACCAGATTTTATTCCATCTTGTTTTTATTCTTTGCGTATGCTGTTATGATGGACTATTGGGTATGCACCCTGCCCTGGTTTATGCTAGGTTTGTCTGAATGCCAGGGAAACAGAATGTCTGCTGGAGAGACACCTTATTCCAACTAAGTGTTCATATAAATATTTGCATTTCAACACCACACCACATGTCCATTTGGAAACCTCTGTGTTTACTGAATGCCTGGGAAGCCATCGTTTATGGAGCCATGTTTGATACATTTATGGCTTGTTCAGCCTGCTCATGTCACAAAATTACAAAAGAACCTCAGTATATTTGTTAGCAATATAAGGCCAGATAATGTGACTGATTAGATTTGTTTTTACAAATTTCATTATGTAGTTTTATTCATTTACACATTATTGTAAGTGTTCTTTATATTGAAATATCAAGACAAAAATTGTGGCTTATTGAGTGTTCTGCTTGTTCGTTTTGTTTCTCAGATTTTGTCAGACACCTCCCAGGGTGAATTTGATGACACAGAGATACTACACCTTCAAGAAAGGGCCAACAGACTTCTGCTGAGAGAGTATGAAGACCAGCAAGTATCATTAATGACTGATTCCTTCAATTGTAAGTCACTTTTTGCCTTTTTCTAACAGTGAATGTACTCTGAGTGATGGATCTATACATGTCAGCTCAGAGGGCCTGGAATGCTCAGATTTCTCTTCTCCAGTCAGCATAGATGAGCCAGTGCGAAGACCTTTGATTTCCAGTATAATCAAATGCACTACTGGTAAGGCAAGAGTGTGGAGTAATATACATTTTTGAGTTACTGTTTTCAAATTTAAACTTGCTCAATGCCGTTCCCCCTTGTAGTAGGTGATTGCTCTTTTTTTCATGCTTGATATTTTAAATTATACTGCTATGTCGGTGCTATTGTGCAACGTGTTTGTTGGCATTTACAGCAAAGGCCAGTTCAGACTTCGTTCAAGCGGTGTCCTCCCAAAAATCCTCTGTCATACCATCTCTGGTGCCCCCCACACGCCCGGAAGAGGACATCCTGTTCCAGTGGCGTTTAAGGAGAAAGATTGAGCAGGCCAGGGAATGGCCCCTGTCCCTGCAGCACTCCAGTCTTCATGGTCCCACATTTAGCTGGCAGGCCCCCAACATAAGCCATGCCTCAGCCAGTGGACAGGCTTACAAGGTTGGAGTAATAGTGTATGACATTGTCTCCATATTTTGTTTAATATTTATACCAGATTTACAGACTGATTTTAATTTCCTCTTTCTTGCACGATCTATAGCAACAGCAGAGTACTCAACCTCCTGAACTCTCACAAAAAACTACACATCCACACATCACTGCTCCCCAGCCAGAAACGAAAGAAGCTCACCGATCATGTCCCCCAGCTTCAGGTCCACCTCCCTTTCCTGCCTTTGATGTCTCTGGCTCTTCAGTCTCTCAGCCCCAGACTATTGCCCATGTTCCTGCCCACATGCATTTACTCTGTGATGTCTTGCCCTGTCCCATCCAGTCACCTCATGCTTGCACGCAACAAAACATTTCACGAAGTATAAATGAGTCTCACACCAAAGTTGTCCGTAAAAAGACCCAAGTCCCTGGAAACTCAATAAATACCTTCACTGATGTGCCTGTTCGTGAACATACGCCATCCCCACCACCTGCTTCATCTGGAGCTATAGAAGGAGAGGGGCCTAGTCACCACAAAAGATCTGAGAGGAACAAGAAAGAGAGAACCCAGACAAAAGAGTCAGAGAGGATTGAGAAGAAGACAGCGATGTCCTTCAGAAAGCAGAAGAAATCAACAAGGTCAAGTAATGAAACATGCACACAGTGTGCAAAATTCAAGTCTGAATGCTTAATATACATTTTCTTTGCAGATATACTGTGGATAGGGAACATGCTGATGACCTTGGCTCTACAAACAGGAGTTCTTCACATCAAAGAGTTCCCAAAAAGGTCATGCCATGGGCAGAGCAGCAGCAACAGGAGGGACGCCAGGAGTTTTCCAGTCAGAGCTGTACAGGCAATCATGCACCACCACCTTCTCCAGTCCACAGTGCCTTAGGACAGGTCAGCACATGTACAAGCTGCAAAGATTTGTACCCAGTGCACCAGTTTTCAAGTGATTTTCTTTAATGCTCTATATGTAGTTTGATTAATACAGGTGCCTTATGAATCCATCTGCATATTTTGTCTTAATGTTTTTCCTGCTGTCACAATAACTTGATAACTCACCACGAGAATATGTGATGAACTGTGTTGCTGCTCAAATTACAGTCGTTTGTGAGGATTTATAAATCTTAGATTTGATATTCATGCTTGTTTTAAACCAGAGTCAATGACCCCTGCAGGTTGTCTTCAGGAGATGGACTGTATGTGAGATATTGTCCAATTAAATCATTTAAGATGTTGCAGGTGTTTTTGTTTCTAACCATGTTAAAATAACATGACAAAAAGGTAAAAATGATTGAAATACACTCCATTTACCACAGATCTTGAATGGTGCTGCCATCACTTGTATTTTTTAGATGTCATCCATAATCATGTGATGTTATGGTGCAATGTCATTATGGTAATTAAAACTTGCATTAACCAGTAGGGTGTTCTCATTGGGCCTTGACAGGTCGTTTCAGAGGTATTGTTCCCTGCGGTGGATTCATCTCCTGCTCAAAGGACCCCTGTCTCGTCACTTTCTCCTACTAGCACTGCCTCTGCACCTCCACAATCCTTGGTTCCTCCATGCAATGAACAGAAATCTATGGAGGTCATTTCACATCTGCTGCAAGAGGCTGAAGGTGAGCTTATGGCAGCAAAGAGACCAACCTTTTCCCTGTAGTTAATTGTGGAGAATATATTCTGAATAGCTTCCCCTCCTAACATTCCAAAACCCCTCGAACTTTTTATCAATTTTTGTGCATGCTGCGTGGAGCTGGTAACGTTTGTCATCCATGCTGGATTCTGCTGTAGTCATAACTACATACCTGTGGGGGTTTAAATAATAAAACAATAACTTTTCGTCTTGGTCCTCTATATTTGGAATAATAATAATAATATTATCATATCAATATTATTATCAACCCTCTCCTTGGATGCTCATTACCTTCAACGGTACTGTTTTTTTCTTTTTCAGATTCAGATGAAAAGGAGTTTGAAGATGACCCTTTATTACAAGTCCTTCGCAAACAGAGAAAATGGGTAAAGGAGCAGATCAGGTAAAATAATAACTTAAAAACTTAATTGCTCAGTTAGCCAGATTGATTATATTAATTTATGTAAAATGGTGTTGTTCCTAGAAGACTGTTTATCTTCAAATCCTATGAAATGTAGCTCTGTAGCCCAAATTCCAGAAAAATAATCTACTGTATTTTTCCTTTTAGTGAAGTGGACTCTATGTTGAATGAATTCCTGGATGAGCAACAAGTTACTTGAACATTGGCAAGAGGCACTTGAAGTAGTCGCTTTTTATTTTTATAAAGAAATAAAGTTTATTTGTACTTTTTTTGGAAGAAATATTTCCACATTAAAGAGTTTGGAGATACGTATGTATGTGTGCATCATTAATCACAATCACAATACAGTGCATTTTACGAAAGTTGCACAAAAACTGAACGCATAATATATACAAAGACTTGTTCCTTGAAACATTATGTAAGATTGATGAGTAATAGCAGAGCAGTATATACAAACCTCAGAGATCAGGGAATATTAGAACAGTGCCAAGAACAGAACAAATGTGTGTTTTGGCACATGCTGAGTGTTGCTGTGACTGAAGGAGCCTGAAGTCATTTCTGTTTGTGCCTCTGTGTTCATAAAGGCATCTGTGATATTTGTTTTCATACATGGTGAGGATAGTAGAGATTTAAGTGTTTGGTGCTAATGTGATTAGGTCAGGATTCTGGGGTTCTCGGTTTGCAGCATCGGTGCAGATATGATAAGGATGCCATCTGGAGAGACCGCTGACTCCAAAGCCATGGTGTGCACTCCCTTTGGGATTCGGTAGCGGCGGTTAAACTGCCGTGTTGTAAAGCCTGGACCATCCTTCTGACAAAACAGAGATGAATACAAGTTTAGACGATAACACAAATCATAACTATTGTAAATAAACCAAAAAATACAGCAATGTTCCTCACAGCATACCAACCTTTTTCTCTTCATGCTTTCCTTGCACTTCTACAAAGTCTCCTATGACTTTAACCACTAGGTCCTGTGGGTTGAAGTCCTTTACATCAACTTGAACTGTAAAACCGCTGTCATCACAGTTCACCTACCAACATGAGTCGAAATAATGTACATTATTACATGGAAATAAACACAGAAAATAGCCCCCCAAAAAAGCCTTTTCCACCAAGCACTTATTAGATATCACATTAACATTCACAATATTTGAGCGTGAAAGTTCATTCTTGACCTTGGAAACAGTTTGACAAAAATGTTCTTCTTACTAGCTTTTTTCAGGGCTATAGTAACTTGAAATGACCTACCTCTGCAGAGCTGGTATTATCAGTCTCCGGAATTAGTAACTTCGGGGACCACTTATATTGTCCGTAAGTCCCATTCAGCCGGGGAAGAAGAGGTGGTAAAACCTTCTCCCATGGGATACCACCAGCTGGCAGAGTGGGTGGCAGGATGAAGTCCATTTCTAATCAGTAGAAAATTAAAAGAAAATAAAAAGGAGAGTTGACTTGACAGCAGTTGAGGCTACACTACAAAGCGTATAACACTGGCCACAACTTACCTCTTATTAAATTCCCTGACCAAGTGTGCAAAATTGGACAGCCCCTATTTAACCGCTTGTGTGAAGTCCCGAGTGAGGTACAGCGAGTAGCCTACCGATGATGAGCTGGTCTGCCTCCGAGCTCCTCGCCCTCTGGGTGTTTGACGTGACAGACTGTTATGGCTTGTGTGTTGTTTTATACTGGAGTTACATAATGAGGCGGGAATTCATAGTTGGGCACCCTGCTTCTGTTATGTTCTGGACTAATACCCTTGGGTGTTCAGGCAGGGCCATATAGGATAAGAGTGTATTGTTTTGGGAGTGACGCAGCTGTCGCGGGCTTATTAGCAATTAACGCGTTTATTAGCTTTTGCCTATATTGTAGGCTCCAGTTTATTCCTAGGGTTGACGGCACCGATACGAACAGACTGTTCAGTTATATGACCTGTTACGAACCACATGCTTAAGGTCGGTTGTCAAGGAAGGTCTCTCCAAAAATAAGTTCAAAAGACGATGTTGTTGACCCTCGTGAGCTAATGCCGGACAGACAGTGACAGCGGGGACGTCCCCAAACACATGCCAGAGCACGTGTGCTGTCAACAAGCGTCTTTGCGCCCCCATCACTCACTCTCACAGCGGTGGAAGAACTATTCAGATCATTTGCCTAAGTAAAAGTAGCAATGTTAAAATACTCCATTACAAGTAAAAGTACTGCATTCAATATCTAAGGCCTACAGAAGCCTTTTCAGTAAGGTGTAGCCTACTTGGACGTATCAAAGGTAAAAGTACTGAAGGCAGAAATTTGCTCCTGTGGGTGTTGTATTATTGTATATTCTATTAGTGTATTTTTATTACTGATGTATTAATGAGTATGTAGCATTTTAATGCTGTAGTTAGTTGGCTTGGATGGAGCTAATTTGAACAACTTCTCATTTTGCTGATTAGTTTAATCTATAATCCAATTTTATAAGATGCTTTAATGTTTTGTGTATAAAAGCATTATCAGTATAAAAAGTAGTGATATATGAAGTTCCATGAAATGGCAGTGCCTACACATTGTAGGCTACTTACAGTATTTGAGTAAATGTAGGCCTACTTTCTTACTTTCCACCACTTCACTCAGTATACACACACACATAAAATACAACACACTTGGAAACAATATCCTTAAAAGGATTGTTTTTAATTTACTCCCCATAAATCTGTTTTATTATGCGACTGCATCATGAAAAGTACTGATTATGCCGATACTCCTGACTTGTTCTTGGCACACTGTATTGAAGTCAGCAGTATACAGCAGGCACATGTTCTCCCTTTTAGTAATGTAGAACATGTCATTTAAGCTTTGACTGGAGTGACTAAAAATGGCACTGATTCTGTTATGACTCATATAGGATGGTAGGAAAGTGGGGACATTTGGAGGGATTAAGTTATTGGGTTTCAACAACAGGCGCCAATGATTGTCCAGACTTTAGGAGACTTATATGCATAATATTAGGAGTATATATATGGAGAAAATAGCCCACCAACGAGTCACCAAACAAAAAGCCCATACCGATTCATAGATCCTAGAGGGATAATGACATAACATGAGTATAAAATTATGACTTGCAATAGGAAATACAGTACATAGAGTAAAAACATTGTAACTTGGAAGCATTATGGATATTTTTTTATTTGTCATTCATACACAAGTAAAAATACTTTTGGGTGCATAATCGCACACAAACATTTTTAAGTCAAGAAAAATCTAATCTGTTGAATCTATTGTTCAATGTCCTGAACAATGCACATCCAGCTTCATCATTAGATACTGTCATGACAGTTAAAATTATCTGCTATACAAGATGAATTAGCCTACTCTAAACCAAAAAGGACTTTCTCAAATGCCTTAGCAAGCACAAAAAACATGAGTTTTTAAAATCCTACAGCATTTATCTTTTGAAGACATTATCTTTTGGATTACTCTGTTAACAATGTTCAGCTGTTGAATTTAGCTCCAGACCATACAAATCACCACAATCATTCACTGTAGTTAAAGAAGGGAAATTCTTTGGTCTATGATTGTGGATCATTAGTTATTTACAAAAGACCTGTCATCAAAAAATGTCTCAAGGAATGCCCAGTGGAATTGTAAAGGAGAGGTAATCTCCCACCTCCCCCCACTCTGCTCTGAAGTGCTGGAAAATAGTGATCCATGTGGTGAGTACTGCAACCCATAACAGCAACCCCAGTGCTGAGCGCTTCACATCTAGATGAAAAACACACAAGTGACAAGTACTTGGCATTAAAACATAGGCCGCAGACATATATCATATCTTGCTCTAGCTTTTCCTAAAGCTTTCTTTAAAAAATAAAGCTGATAAAATTGCAAATATACTGTTTGATAGGGTTTTGTAAAGCACAACGAGTTCTAAATCAAAAGTGTCACTAGTCGCACAAATTTGGGAAAATATTTTATTTACAACAAGGACATTCGCTGTCTTAATTGGCAATTTGAACAAAGCTCAGGAGTAAATGTCTGTTAATGTCAGCTAGTCTGCAATGAGTGATATTTTGACCTAATTTATAGGCTTATGCATGAGGATAGGCAATATTTACCAAATTAATATTGTGGCAATTCTCCCAGAATTGCATTTATATCAATCTGTCAAAAATATAAACTAATGTAGTATTATAATGGTTTTCAGCGTTTTCCTAAAAAAAAAACCTATAGTTAAAAAAAAAGGTATTTTACATCTTTAGATATAAGAATTCTATTTAAAAAACAATTATATAAAAGGCATATTAAAAAAAATATTTAATCTTTGCCCAGCCCTACTTTGTAAGCATTTAAATCAACTTTCTTCAACTGAAAGTCATCCTATCTCCTCCATGATTTAGAGAACTGAAAAGATGTCCCAACCTCATCCCAGAAGTTTGACCATGATAAAATGCACACATATTGTGTTTAATATGTGTATACAGAATGTATAACATTTGCATTTAAGTTTTACTGACAACCTTTGTTTGCCGATTAAAAACTTAATGAGTGAATAAAATGAGTCCTATAAATGTTGAATCCACAGGATAACTACTGAGGGAAACGAGATGTGAACATTGAACCTTTTGTTACATATTTTTATTTAAATTAAATAAGTGTAGCTATGGTTTGTAAAAACTCTGATATTAAAGTAGCAGTTCTGACACTTACAAGTTTTTATTTGGAGTTGTTCAGTGTAGTTTGGCTTTAAAAAAGCCTCCCGGAAAAACCAAACAACATTGACCAGCCACAGGAACGGGAGGAATGCAAAGCCACCTGAGGAAAGAAAAGATGGGAAAAAACATCCTCAGTGACTACTGAGTAAGTAATATTTAGGCAAATCTATTCGGGATTGCTCATGCTTTACTTTACAAAAGGCTCCCAGTCACTGGAACTATACTGATAACCTATCCTCCCTCTCACCTAAATGGGACATTAGACCATTTTAATATAAATACATAATTTATGGAGGCAGGTGTTAACATTACTGTCAATTTACAAACCAAAGGGGAGAAGGCGAGATTCAATATAAAAATGTTTGTATCGGTACTTGTCCGGTCATGATTAATTTTTAAAGTACTCTCACCTAAGTAATATTTTCTGCATAGACTGAGTTTCTCCTCATTCGGCATTCGTTCCAGGTTCATCGTGAATTTCTTTAGATCCTGCTTCAGAAAGAAAATCAAGTTAGGGTACAGAACCAGCTCGAAACAGCAACCCAAAGACATGAAAGCTGTTGTGACAAAGGTGGTGCTGGTTATGTTTGCGTTCAAGATCGATCGCCCACTGGCCTGGACATGACTTAAGCGAAGTAGTCTTATGAAAATGGTATAAAAAAAATAAAAAAATAAAAATAAAAAGCAGCCTTCTAGTGCTTACTGTGCTGGTTTGCATTGTCAGATGACTCGTAATTCGCCTCAGGCTAACGTTAGCATTTCGTTAGCTTAGCAATATAACATTAGGTTGTTCCGACTGCTACAAACAGCCGTACCAGTAACTTACATCAGTCTCCAGATGGGCAAATTCGTTTTATAATATATATAAGGGACTAGAATACTGTACATTAATGTGATAATTTACCTGATAGTTTAAAGGCCAAAAATTCGGAGAATGGTCGCAAATGTACTATATTGAAACAATCAAACAACACTTCCTCCTTCTTCTAGATTGCATTCTTCTTCGTCTGTCTTCTTTGTTTTTTATATTGCAAGCACACGCTAACCTGCACTATACCGCCACCTACTGTACCGGGGTGTGTGACATGCGCTTTTATATACTAATGGATGGGCCTGTGTCCTGAAGATAAATAAAATTGTCCTTCTTCCCCTTGTCTGCTCTTATCTTTATCTTTAACAGTAATACTCAACTCAGTGTGACAATAATCTCAGTTAAAACGTCCACTTAATAGTTCTTTTAAAGCTTTTTCTGTTGAAAGCTCTGAAAAAGCTTTGAGTTGAGATTATTTTGTTGCAGGCACTGTTCCCACTCAGTTGTTTCCTAACAGTACACCTCATACTTGACTGATGCTTTAGTATACTAGACAGAAAATATTCATCAGGTTCTTTAGCAAAGACTCTAATAATCAGATTTAATTGCCATTGTGTTTGCTTAAAGAAATCTGAGATGTGGGAGACAATTCAGACATCTGAAATCAAGCCAAAAATAATATATTCCTACTCTAACAGTCTTTTTTTTCTGTCAACATCACACTTTTATTGAAAAAGAGATTTTGTTTCATTTCTGGTATACATTACTATCACTTTTATAATGCTTCCTTAGCCAGTTTATTCTGCAACATTATTTCCTTCTTTTACATGGGCTGAAACTTAACATAAATTCATCTACACTATAAAAGTGAATTATATTCCATTGTCGAAAGATCCTGATTTTATCTCTTCTTAATCTTCTTCTTCTGGTGACAAAGATACTGCCATCTGCTGTACTGCAATGTGTAAAGCCAGGGCACTAAATCATGGATGCAGTGCACTTAATCATCAACACACTGTAAATTCTGTAGTGATGTTTCTCTTTATTATCTGCCTCTGCATTCCATCCCTTTTGCCAGATGTTAATAATGGTTGTTTTGATTAATGATTACGTAAGTAGTCACTTTTATTATTGAATTGTTATTCATTTCCGAATTTATTATCACGGGAGCAATTTTAACTAAACAGGAGAAAATTTCAAATCCTTTACCTTCAGACTCATTAGTTTGATTCTCCACACTCACAGAAGTCTGTTTGATATTTATTCTAACATAGCTTATCATACCTTCTTTAATGTTATAACAGTCGGTTTTGTTGAAACTGTTTTAGAGAGGTGCTGATAAAACTTTATGGTCACTTTGGAGGCTGTTGTTTGTGGTGTTATTGAGAGGTATTGATGTATTATGAGATTTATTACATATACGTATTATGATATAAAAAGTAGTTTAGTTGTCAGAATTAACATTCATGCATGGAGATTTGACGTACAAACACTACCAGAAGTCGACCCACTTTCCCCTCATCCAAAAAACTCACTTTCCCTTGCAGCATTGCGGCTCCCCCCTCCCATCTCGCGCCTTCCCTCTTGTCTCTCCTCGAACTGCTAGCCGTCGGTGTGTGTTGTTGTTGAAGCAATGATGGCGGCAGCGGGATGCGGATCAGCAACCGCGGCTGCCGTAGGAGGCCAAGGTGGACCCGCTACGGCCAGAGGTCGTTTCCCCGGTCGGCCTTGGTCGTCACGCAGTCGTTTGCGCTCCGAGAAGCGATGGCAACTTGGACGATCAGGCTTAGAAGCTGATGATGTGACTAACGGAGGGCCAAGGCCCGCAAACCTGGTTCTATCGTTAAACGAAGACCAGTCTCACTTGCGCTTACTTGGGATGGAGGCGAGCCACAAGATCCTTGGCCAGGCTGGATACAGCTCTAGTGGGAGTGAAGAGGTGAGGTCCCAAACCGACCCAGGAGTTAGTATCTTTATTTCATCTTCTCACATTTTGTGTGATCGTTAAATGTGCAAGAATGAGTGCTGTCCACGGCAGTGTGACTGGTTAGTGCCATGGAGAAATGTCAACATCTCTTCGCTAGGCTAACGGTAACTTTAGCTTCAAGCTTGGTAAGCTAACATTACATGCTAACTAATGTTAGCACAGTGCAGCTTTCCATGACATTTAATGAACAGTCGCAACACAAAATGCCACTTCAACAAAGCAACAGAGCAGTTTAAATTACATTAGCACTGTTTCATAAATCGCTCTCGTGTTGGTTAAAATATTAGAGAGTGAAAACATGAGTAGAAAATATTTTTCAAAAGCCAGTAAGTGAGTACGCCAATTTGTAAACAGGGATCGCAATTATTTCATCTATGGCCCGCTCGTTATCGGGCCAGAGTAGCAGCTAGCTAATAGTAGCGAACACAAAGAACGTGAAGGCTAGCGCCTCTGTATCCTGCACAGCGGCTAACTGCTAACTGCTCTGTTTTCATACGTTGCCCAGATGCGGACAGAGTTGCCTGCTTAACAAGTTTAAATAAGACATAACGCACAATCCTTGCAGGATCCTTCTTGTCTGCCTAAGGCAACTGCGATATAAACACTCAGATAACTAAGTTTTAATTTCAGCTAGGTAGCCTTTCTGCAGACTTAAAATGCTTTCGGGAGGAAGGAATGGCTAACTGTTAGCCAATGTTACCAAGCACGATAGGTTTAAATAGTGGTGCAGAACTGTGCCAAAGCCAGTTGCAGCCTTGTTGTAGATCTTAAAGCTCCCTACTATTACACATGTACACTGATTCAGAAAAGTTGAGCTGTTTGTAGGCTTTCAGGTCACAGCTGCAAGCATGAGAAAGATGTACAGTACTTGGAGGGAATCGTAATTACTGACGCACCTGTCCCTGCAGTTCTTTGTAGGTAGTGTAGGTGTTCATCCTAACTGCTCATGTCTGATTCATACAAAGGCTGTAGAGTTCTGAGGTTGCATGTGTCAGTAAATAATACATATTACTTGCACTGCATCATGAAAAGTTCAGGAAGAGTTACCCCAAACAGCTAAATGCATTTTTGGTTGTCACTAATGCGGGCCCCATTCATGTTTAATGTATTACAACTCAGATGAGATGAATGAAAGGATGAGGTTTGAATGTGGAAAAATGAAAACTAACTGTCTGCCATTGATATTACTGCTCTAAAGCCTTAACCAAAGAACTTGTTTTTTATTATTTGACATAGCTGTTGGTCCAATATGCTAAGATAAACGTTCATTGTTATGTTAGGTGTATTGATCTTTGATCATTTTGCTGGAATCCATTTTTCATAATGAAGATTCAGAGACATTTTCAGTGTTCCTCCATCTACTTGATCTGTGCAGTGGTGTATAATTAATGCCATTCTCAGGAATTCAAATGGAATGCTATAAACTAAACATTTTAGTTATTGTTTTTGCTGATGGTTTGGCAGCCTCCAGTAGAGTGGTGGTACGATTCTTCTGGTGTTAATTACCTCCTTTTATTTTTTAAGGGAGATGACTTCAGAGGATTTGAAGCTGAGAGAAAAAGCTCCAAAACACCTGTATGGTCGCGACAAAATCCTTCCAAAGGTAAAGAAAAAATATATTACCGCACCACATGACATATTTGGTGTAATTTATGAACAATACACAAGCTAAAGTTTGAATAAAGCATGCACCACAATATTAAAGAGGGTCATTTTCTATCCCAGTTTTGCAATAACTTCAGGAGGCGCCACGGATTTGGTAATATTTAATTTTTTTGTTTTTTAGGTGATGCTGTCAACACAAAATCTAAACGACAAAGTGAGAAGTTACCACTTAAAACGCCGGCAGTGGAGACAGCTATTACCCCACCTGATTCTGTAAAAGATGTAAAATCTTTGGAGGAAAAACACGGCTTATCTCCTGAAGCACAGCCTGCAAAGGATTGCAGGAAAGGTTTGAAAGGAAAAAACACTTTGGACCGACAGTCCACTAAAAGCAGAGCCTCATCAGCAGCACCAAGGATTACTATAAAGTTGGTGGCCAAAAAGAAAATGAAAAACACAAAGGAGCCTCATAAAAAATCTGTGAAGAAGTTGAAGATAAAAGGAATTCAGGATCAGCCTAAAGCCAAGGACATTCAGGGCGACCAGATTTCAAGTGCTCACGTCAAATTAAAAACTGAACCACATGAGGATAAACATGACACAGAAGATAAGGGAGGGGGGACTGTACCTGCAAGAAGGCGTGGGAGATCGGCTTCAAAGACAACAGAGCCTGTCTGCCAGACTAGCGCCAAAGTTGTCACTGATGACCAAAAATCAGCCGGTCGATTTGACACTGTAAAGGAGAGCGAGGCTGTTGAGCCAAAAACGAATGCAAAGAAATTAAAGCACAAGGAAATTGTGACGGAGCAAGGTTCTGAAGTTAATCAACTAGTAATTCGTAGGAGCAACAGAGTCACGAACCCACTCTCTAAAATAGCCTCAGACAGTGCAGCTGAACCAGAAAGTCCGATTAAAAGTGATGCCGTGCTTGCAGAGTCAAAGCCAGAAGTTTCAGTGGAAGCCAAACCATCGGTGAGAAGTGACAGACGAAGGCAAAGCAAGAGGCTGAATAAGGATATTACGGTGCCAGAAAACCATGGTCCATCATCAACAGAGATTGACAATTTAGCTGTACAGTCCAGTGACAGTTGGCCTTTGAAAAATGCGGAAATTAGGGTCCCAAGTTTAAAGTTGATAAAGATCAGAAACCCAAAATATGATGCACAGGCCAGTGGGAAGAACTCTACTCGAAAGAAAAAACGGAGAAAATTTGTCTGGAGTTTAACATTAGTGAAGGGAGGAGCTCAGACACATGGTGCTGAAAACACTGTCAAAGTAACAGAGAAGACTGTCAGTGAAGTGGATCAGTCCACTTTATGTGACACCAGTGTCACCAAGAGTTTGAAGGGCATGGATAAAAAAGCAAAACTGGATAACTCGGCCTCACAAGAGAGTAAAAGCATGGACAATAATGAGAAGGATTCCCAAAACAAGGCTGATGTGTCTTTTGAGGAAAAGTCCACTTTACAGGTGGATGTTGAAGTGGAACACGTAAATGAAACGCCTCCACAAGAAATTACTAAAACAGATTGCGGGAAAGTTGTCCCACCTCTTCAGATCAAAAAGGTCTCCTCTCCTGGTAAACATAAAAGCTCAAAGCCATCCTTTTTAATTCAGAAAGTTAGTCCTGTGCCTGAAAAGAAAGAGGATGTTCTGAAAGATTTAAGCGAAGTTAATGAGGATAAATCATCATCATGTCTGGCTACTGAAGTCACACCAGCTAGGAGACTAAGGAGGAGGACATCAAGCTTTGATTCACCACAGACAAAGTCTGTCAGTCATAAGCCAGTGACCACTCAGAAACGGAGGCTTAGAACGAGTCCACAGGATGAAGATACTCCGCAGGTGCAAGTTGAAGATTCTTCTCAGGCTTCAACTGAAGATTCCAGCTCACATGGTCTTCCTAAAAACTCTTGTCAGGTTTTGGCTGAGAATCCCTCAGAGGTGACCAGTGTAACATCCTCTGAAGTTCCTGATAAGGATTCCTCAAAGATCATTGATGATCCCTCACAGGTGCCAGATGAAGTTTCTCCACAGAAGGTGGAGGATGAGGTAGAACCACAGATCAAAGAGGCCAAACCATTGCCTGTGCCTTCCAAACCTAGAAGATGTAGAAATAATAAAATAGGCAAAAAGAGGTCTGTTCAAAGGAAGAAGGCTGTTGTCGCTCCTGAAACTGCTGTCAACACAGAGTTGGCTACAGTTGAAGCTACTATCACAGAGTGTGTGCTAAAGGAAAATACACAGCCTTTAGTAATAGAGGTAACTCAGTCAGAAACAAAGGATTGCACCCAAGCTGAGGCAAAACAGGACACTGGTTCAGTGGAAGAAGAGCAGATACAGCCACCGGTAAAAGAGGAAACAGACATTCAGTTGATAGATAGTCAACAATCTTTGGTGTCAGAAAGTCAAGCAAGTGATCCAAAAACATCGTGCCTACAAAAGAAATCTCTCAAGAAAGTAAAAAAGAGGCGTAAAAGTTTGATTGGGCAGCGCCAGAAACACAGGCACAGGAGCAGAGATGGGAAGTTTGCTCCACTGAAATTATCTGAAAATAGTCCAAAAATTGTAGAGGTGGATAGTGACATTGCCACCCCATTGGCAGCTACCACACCGGTCCCAAGCGCCAAACTTATTGGTATACATAAAAAGTACAGAAAGAGACAGTCAGCCCTTCAGTTTATTGGGTCCAAAAGGCCAAAACCACAAGCTAAAATCATTTCTAATCTGATAGAAATAGGGCTTGAGAAAGATAGTTTGAAGCAGGAAGAAACAGACACATTAGTCGATGGGGGACAAGCAGATGTTGTAGATGCCCAGCCTGGTAAATCAAAGTTTGTAAAAAACATCAAGCACTTCATTATGCCTGTTGTAAGTGCCAGATCCTCACGAGTGATCAAGACCCCGCAACGGTTTATGGATGATGCTGGAATGTCTGTATTGCCTCGAAGAAACTCCCCAAAGAAGGGTTTACAACTGGGCTTGCAAATGCGTCCCACAAAGAGGCGAGATGATGGAACAGGCAGGGCGATATCCCCTATCTTGCCAGTTGACGAGGAGGACATATTGAGTGAAGCTCAACTAGATGTCGATCTGTTTTCAGCTCAGGACCTAGATGACAACATTGACATAACTGACAGCCTATTTTCTGAGAGAAAAAGTGGCAAAATTGAAAAGAGGACGTCTCTTCTAAAGAACTCTAGTTTCAAGTGGCATCTGCCAGAAGAGTCTAGCGAGGAAGTGTATACACTGGACACAACTCCAGAGAACAAATGTGAGGATCTGTTTTTATCTACACCAGTTGATAAGCCCACAGAACTATCTACTGACCTCCTGGATGCTCAGAAAAAGAAAAGTTCTCCTAAGTTTAACAAACAAACGGCTCACCTCAAGATTTATCAAAGGCTAAAGAAGGCACACATGGGACTTCCCAAAAGCAAGAACACAACAGAGATGGATAATGTGAGTAAACCTCCTCAGCCTCCCGTTGATTTAGCAGAAGGACTTGATGATGAGGCCATGAGCATCAGCCTTAGGCAACGGAATACAAACGCAGGGAAGGACAAATCCAAGCTCAAGATAGAAGACCTTGATTCTCCTGGAGTGGTGAGAAAAGTGTCTGTGTGTGTTAGGACTATGAATTCCAAGTCCCTTGCATTTCAGCACGGTAAAGACGAGGATTTAGCAGGGAATGACACTGCCCAACTTCAATCAGGTAAGCAAAATGATTAAAAATCCATCAGATTATTTAACGCTAAGCAAACAACATTAGCTTTGTTACTTATAATGGACTAGAAATTGGCATACATTACTTTCTATCCACAGGAGAGCTTCAGTCAGAACAGAACTCAGGCGCAGGTGGAGGCGATTATCTTGGATCTGTGGAGAAGGGAGCTTCACAAAGAGCGCGCCTCACTGGTGCAAATAAAAGAATGTTCACTCTCCTCAGGAAAGCCAAGGTCCAGCTCATTAAGATTGACCAGCAGAAACAGCTGAAGTCATCTGGGGTAAGGTCATGATCACCACAAACACATGTTCTCTGTCATTTTAGACTTTAACTGTTCATTATTGGGTAAATTCTATGTAATAGGACCTGTCATAGATGAGGAAAACCTTGTATAAACTCAAGTGTTTTGAATGATGCAGTGTGATTTTCTAGTTTTCTGAGCTTGTATTGATGCCTTGTTTTTGCCTATTAACCCCGTAGCTGTTATCTGGCCCGGCTGGCGCCAGGTCTCGAGATGTGACCTCTAAGAGACAAAGGAGGAAGCAGAGGGTTCAACTTGATGCTGATGTTCCAGTCAAGACAGAGCCACCTCAAGGACAAGTAAGTATACAAATCAATAGGCCTGAGGCAGAAATCGATCCAACTAAAAAGTCTTGTTTCTCTCTCTGATTTTACCAGTGTTTATTGTTCCAGCCTCTTTATATCAGTGCATCTATCCTTATCTATGTTTTTTTTCATTTTCATTTTCATTTTTTCCAGCCACAGCTCATATCCCCGCTGTGCCAGGAGTTCCGTAGAGCAGGAGGACCACGTATCAAGCATGTGTGTCGTGCTGCCTCTGTTGTGCTGGGGCAGCCTCGAGCCTTGGTACCTGATG
This sequence comes from Maccullochella peelii, assembly GCA_002120245.1. Classification (NCBI taxonomy): domain Eukaryota; kingdom Metazoa; phylum Chordata; class Actinopteri; order Centrarchiformes; family Percichthyidae; genus Maccullochella; species Maccullochella peelii. The sequence goes on along the minus strand of LKNJ01002860.1, from coordinate 27,417 downwards.
ACATTCCCAGACTTAGCGCCTTGCCTCTGCATGAAAGAACTGGCATTTCCCCTTCAGACATCACTAAAGGTAGGCATAAACTGATTGGAAGTCTTGATTGGCTTTCTTTAGACATGCTCATAAAATCTCATGACTTGAATGTGATGACTTGATGGCAGCAGCAGTAGAAGTGGTAATAGTACTAGTTTCAGCTTCTCAATCCTGTCAAAGGATGAAGTTGTGGAGAAATGTGGTTATTTCTTTTAGCTGACGGATGCATTGAATCAGAAAAATGTATGATTAATGCAGTGTAATATATGAATCGTTACACTTCCGGGGACATTATTTTACCCCCAAAAAAGTCACTGCTTGGGGGGTAGTACGTCAGCGGACTAATTTTTTCAAACATCACAATGATGGACTGGGCAAAAAGTGTTAGTCACTGTCTAAACCAAAATTAAAGCCACCAAATTATCTGCTACCGCAACCGCATCCTGAAAGGTGAATGATGAACTACTTAACTGACTAACTGATGTCTATTGTTGTTGCAGATATTGGGTCTCCCTCTGAATCAGACAGTCCTGGGCTGTCAGATCCAAAGGTCACCAAGGCCAAGAAGCCGTCGAATTTTGTGAAACGGAAAGGACTCGGGCCGTTTGGGTATCGCTCTCGGAGGTGTGGAGTATGCAAAGGCTGCAACCACGAGGATGATTGTGGCAAGTGCATGAACTGCCTCGACAAACCCAAGTTTGGTGGTCCCAATACTAAACGGCAGTGTTGTGTGTAAGTTGACCTATTATTCTTAGTTGTAGTGGAGCTCATCACTGTTTTTAAAAATAATTAAGAATCTGTTTTCTTTTTTTACCACAAGGTATAAGAGGTGTGATCAAATTGAAGAGAGAAAAGCACGCAGACTAAGTGGGAGAACAGCACCCAAAGGTAATTTTTCACATGCCGGTGCATACTACGTGTTGCTGTAATACTTCATAACATTCAGCGTGTCAGCTACATGGCATCTCTTTTTGTTATTTTTTTAAAAAAATTTTTTTTGTAAAGGTGCCTCTAAGCGCCGGCGATCCTCTCTCAGCGGGGGTCATTCAAGTAATGATGAAGGAAATGATGGTGCTGCGGACTCACCATCTGCTCTCCAGGGTGACAACCACAGTCCGTCAGTAAGGAAGCAGCCAAAGCGTGTTGTGAAACCCCGTGTCTACTTTGACCTGGTGGACTACGACTCAGATCTAGATGACAAGATGATCCAAAGCTCTGCCTCTCCAGCCAGGAGAAGGGGAGCTGGACCCCGTTTCAGTGAAGGTAAATTAACATTCAGAAACCAGAAGGGAAAGATGCTTCATTCATGATCTAGTTGATTATTTTTATTCTTAATACCACATATAATATGTATTGTAATAAAGTATTTGCTTTTATATAATGTAGAGCTGTAGTCTTTCATTTCTTTAAACTTTTTTTTATAGAAATAGTATCAAGCCATGTGACGTGCCTCTTAATAATACATTTTGTTTTTTTGTCCTCTAAAGACTTTGTGTCGCTGGATGGATTCCTTGGAGACATTTCAGATGATGAAGTCAGGCATCGGAAGTCCAGCTCACATCGTGTACCACCTGGTCGTCGAAAACCTGAGAAGGTGGGTAATTCTAAGTTTGATTATCCTACACAACTTGCATTTGTGGCAGTTTTGTTTTGTGTTTGATTTGCTCTGTCACACAATAAGTTGGTCAAAGGTCTGCTTTGACACGCTGCTAAAGTGCCCAATTGTTTTGGCCTCAGTAGCATCATTTTGACTCTGTACGCTCTACCACATCCATTTCCACTTGAAACAAGCTTGATTTACGGTGGTACGTTGAGGGGTTGCTTCATAGTTATGGAGCCTACTTAAACTTATTCCTACTTATTCAAAAATGTATCTACACGTCAGGGCTACAGGGGTTACGTAAATGCCACGTGGGGACCACAAGAACTGTGATTGGTCAGCATGTGCTGCTTGTGTTTCTTCTCCAAGTTTCTGATACCAGTGGAGATTGTCAATAGTGAACACAATATTAAGGAAGTTGAAGAAAGACCTCAATGTAACTCCAGTTCATTACATTATAGCCCACTTTTGCTGTATATCAAAAAGTGAATTAAACAATGTAAAAATGGTCTCTGTGGGAATTGTAATGAAAGGGCAATATGACCTGATCACGTACGATACATCCATCTTGTGCCATCGACAGGTGAACTATAAATCAGAATATAATGTCTTTCTTGACACCTTTCAATTTTGCACAATGTAAACTTAACTAAACATGGCGACATTTGAGGAGGTCAATGAGATCATGGCAAACAAAGCAGCAGCTTTGCCTGTTGATTTTACCTCACGTCCTGATATACTAAACCCACATTCATGTTCTTAACTGCATTGGGATAAACAGGGTATCCATATTGCCCATGAGAACGTGTAGTTAAAAGCATGTATATGAGAGCTTTAAGGGTGTCCATTACTGCCTATATTCATGTTATTGGTTGTCTCTCAGAGTCCTTTGGAGCAGACTCCTCCCAGTGTCCTGGCTGCCCTGGCCCATGGATTTGAGCAGAGAGACGTTGAGTGTTCTAAACCTACCCACAAAATCAGGGTTGACTTCAAGGTAGGTCACTTGTTACAGTACATTACAAATATAGTAATATAAACATGCTTCTTATGATGATGTTCAATGGTCAACAGCCATAGAATTCCTGTTTGGTGCCGTGCCATCCATTCTAACACAGCTATATGGAGATGATTGGGGTTAAACATTTTAACGTATTTCTTTCCTTCAAATGTTATTCATTCCACATAAAGTGCATTCATCTCAGAGTGCTATAACACCAGGTCACGCATGCAGTAAATTAAAGCCATTGTAACTCACTAGTTCACATAACTATTATTATTATTATCATCATTATTATTATTATTATTATTATTAATTAATAATTATTATTTTTGTCCACAAGAAGTCACTGTTTATTTCTTAATGCCAAGATCAATATACTCCATGACTTTTGAAGTGGTTCATGAAAAATGTGATTCAACTGATCTTTTCAATGATGCATTTTAACCTTAGAGCTAAATTTTAACCTAAAGAAGTCATGTATAAAAACGTGCTGTTGACCTTACCACTTCCCCCCGAACTTAAAATGTAAACTCACTCCTCGCATAGTCACCCCACTTTTCCATCACAACTGAAACAACAGCATGATGTAAAAGATCATATTATGAATCTGTATTTTTTTCCAAGTGACATTGATCAACAGACATAGTATGGTAACTACTGTGAGCAGTCTTTTCTCAGCTGTTAATTACATTGTGTACACAATGTCTTTGTTTTCAGGAGGACTGTACATTGGAGAACGTCTGGAATATGGGTGGTTTAAGTATATTGACCTCTGCGCCGATCATGCCACCCTATGTCTGCTTCCTTTGTGCCAGTAAAGGGCAACATGAGGTAACTACTTAATACATCTTGCTCTTTTTAATAGAAATAGTTGATCTGTTTCTTTGCCCTTTCTGCCATCTTGAATTTGTGTTAAGCTAGTGACTGATGAGGTTCTTACAGTGGTGTTGCAGTAAAACATAACACCAAAAGATGCAGAGGAAAAAAGCATGAATGTCATCATAGCAGGAGGTTTATATAATTTCAGGGCAATTTTGAAATTCATAAACTTTGAATGTTTTTGTGAATTTCTTTTTGCAGATGCTATATTGCCAAGTATGCTGTGAGCCCTTCCACCAGTTTTGCCTTGAACCAGCGGAGCGCCCCTCGGAGGAGAACAGGGAAAACTGGTGCTGTCGTCGCTGCAAGTTTTGCCATGTGTGCGGCAGGAAAACCAAGCACTCAAAGGTGCAGCCTGCTAATTTGACTTGTTTTGCTATATTTTCCTTCTCAGTATTAATGTAGTTCAGTCAGTAAACATCACACTTTTCATGTCTCCCTCAGCCGTTGTTGGAGTGTGAACGATGCCAGAACTGTTATCATACTTCCTGTCTGGGACCTAACTATCCAAAACAAAACAAGAAGAGGAAAGCTTGGGTAGGTTCACGTTTCTTAAAAAACACAAAGTCATGTAGGTTTCCAATAAGCATGCTGAGGTTGGAATACATTAATTGCTGGTCCTAATATGATGGTTTCTGTGCAGGTTTGTATGACATGCATCAGGTGTAAAAGTTGTGGTGTCACACCGGGGAAGAATTGGGATACTGACTGGAACCATGACAAAGGACTGTGTCCAGACTGTTCAAAACTCTATGAACTGGGTGAGGATTAAACCTTCAGTACATTTGGTGATCTGTCAGCTCCTTTACTATCAACAAACATTACCAATCTATGTTGAGGCTAATCTTTTCTGAATGCTTCTTTCTCTCATAAGGCAACTACTGCCCAATATGTTACAAGTGCTATGAAGACAATGACTATGACAGTCAGATGATGCAGTGTGGCACCTGTAACCACTGGGTACATGCCAAGTGTGAGGATCTAACAGGTGATTTTTATTCTTTATCTCTTTGAGGATGAAAGTACCCTAAATGATGGCATCAAAGCTTTGTGCTCATTAACACTGTTGAAGCCCTCAAACCTAATTATATTATGAAATCTTCATTCTCAGGTGTTTTGAGGTTTATTTGCATAACTTAAACAAAAAGAGTAACAAAGAATTTAGTGAGCTCAAAAAGGGACAATCTAATACACATTTTTACTTGTTATACTTATTATTTGCTTAGTGTGCATACAAAATGTTCACACACATGCAGTAGGTGCACATGATTATTCTATTGTGGGTTCCTGTTTTCTTGAAAACGCAGAAAAAATGCTGTAGGTATGTGAACAGATGTTGGTTAGAAGTGCATTTCACTGAACAGCCAGTGCTAAATTCCATATGTCCTGGAAAAAATTTCAGATGAGCTGTATGAGATCCTGTCCAGCTTGCCCGAGAGTGTAGTGTATTCATGTCGGCCATGCAGTGTGACCCAGCGCAGCGCCTGGAGAGAGCTGCTCTACATTGAGCTCAGGGCCGGGGTGGAAAAGGTGCTGGCTTGCTTGCTTTCCTCCACCCTCACCCAGCACCTTGTTACCTGCTCACAGGTAGGAGACTTGGCTTCCTTTTTTAGGTATCAAATGTATCATGTGACAAAAAAGACAGTCACACGTTGTGTTTATGTTAGAGTACTTGCAAAACTTAAATTTCATTAAATGCAGTTACTAGACTGTGTTAATGTTCAATGTAGGGCTGAACTAATTTCAGGAGTTAAATATAAATCAAATAGTAAAAAAATGAATACCAATTGAATTCTGAACTATTCAAATGTGTGTTTTTTTATTTTTATAAATGTGTTGGCTAATGTATTCATTTTGTCCCTATACGCTTAATTATTACTAAGACAGCAATCACCTGTTGGTAATTCCAAATGTTTATTGGTCATGTTGGAATCCCCTCTAGTGGACAGAATGTATAACAACCACATGCTGATGATGGCATTGGCAATGCATAAGCCTGTGTATACAGTGTATAGGTACAAATATTACAGGCTAAATGTAAGCATTAAAAATTCAAATATAATTTGAATATTAAAAATAATAAATAATGAAATTCGAATCGGATTATAGAGGAAGATCGACAGCACTAGTTCACTGGAATTTATCTATCTTTTGTATTAGTACTGATGTAGCGTGTCAAATTTGCTTTGGTTTCTGCTGCAGTGTGAGAAGTTGGTTGATCCTGACAGTGGAATAGAAGGACAGCCAGCCTGTGACCTCCGAGCTGTAGGCAAGAAGTTTGATAAAGGCCTTTATACCACGTTGGTGAGTACCCAACCTCTTATTCAATGTCTGAACACTTGAGTACTTTAATTTTTGACCACTGTGGTGCGTATATTTTTTTAAAGTGGAAAAAATGGTCAGTGTTAATTTTATGGGGCATTATGGATACTTCTAAATTTCAGTAAGAATTGAGAGATACTTCAAAGGTTCAAAGATAAAAGCTTAAAATCAGGCCACTTAATGATTTTCAAAAGGAAAGTCTAAGAATAGGCGCCAGCCCCTCCTCCCACTGTAACATGCAGTATTGTAGGATGGTGGTCACATGCTGTATGTTAGGAATGCCTCTAATAGTGTTTCTGCATCTGGGTGTTGTTCTGCAAGGCATCATGCCTGTACAGTGGTATGTAAGCTGATGGATACTAAAAAAGGTGTGTTTTTTTTATAGAAAATGTTCCATGAAGATGTGGTTCAGGTGGTGCGGAAGAGGCTTGAGCAAGAGGAGGATCTTCCAGAAGAGCGGAGACCCACTGCCCTGGCACGCTCTTACTACTTAAAGGTGCTGTATGACTGAGGATTGTCTGTAAACACATTATTTATATTTTATTTTTATGTTGCTAATGGGAGTGTGAGAAACTACAAAGTGAAGCTATATAATAGTTTTAGAAATGCATGTGAGATAGCATTTATAATTGAGTCATGATTTTTCTCTTTAGCTCCTTGAGGAGGTATTTAATTGGTTCAACAGCCAAGACCCAAAGGTGTGGAACCCTTGTACCAAAGACTTGCCCATGTGAGTAATGGTTTCCATTTACTGGTTTGTATAAAAGTGTACATTATTTTGAAAATTACTGTTTGCATACACGGCTCGTGCAAAAAATAATAAAGCGCACACGTTTTTGAAGACTTAAGATGTTTTAAAAGTACTATGTGGAGGTAGTTCTTTATCATGATTTTGAATTTGGTGTACTGCATACCTACTTGTATACATAGATGAAAGTTACAAGCACTGTTCTGTTTTTCCATGGCATCTAAAGAAATATTTACTAGCTTTTGAACTCTTGAATTTTTAATTTAATAGGGGAATGCTATCCAATGCTGTTCATCCTCCTACAACGGAGCATGTTTACGCCCAGTGGCAGGAGAGGGAGGAGCTCTTGTCCAGTGCTCCACTGGAGCTCTGGCAGGAGGGCAGTGGTCAAAGCTTGGATGTAAAGGAAGAAGAAGCAGTTTCTCCGATGTCTGGGGAGACAACAAGCTTCAAAGCCAGCAGAGCTGTCAGGCTCAAATTCAAAGGTAATGCTGTCAATTCAGGAGAGACGACGATAAAATTGGCTACTCTTATTTGTTTCATCTTGTGCAGTGTTTGACCCTTTAAGTCTTTACTTTTGCACATGTAAATAGGGAAAAGGGGCCGGCTTTCAAAAGCTGATTTAGACACCGGATGGTCTAAGGATGATGAGAGACAGTGCTCTTTGTGCCAAAAATATGGAGACCTCAAACCTAATGTAAGTAATGCATTAAAAATGAAAATGAACAATAGTTAATTGTAAATACCTAGCTTAAAGAGGGAACTGCTTGTAAATACTGTACATATGGAATTGATTGCTTACTCAAGGGGGTTCACACACTCCTTTGTGTTGTTGTTTTATAGGAAGCAGGCAGGTTGCTGTACTTGGGCCAGAATGAGTGGGCACATGTCAACTGCTGTCTGTGGTCAGCCGAGGTGTTTGAGGAGGAGAATGGCTCTCTATTGCATGTACACAGTGCTGTCACAAGGGGCCGCTTGATGGTTTGTTTAATCATGTGTATGCCTATACAATATTACTAGGAATCTGAGTTTGATAACTTTCGAACTTGTAAGTTGATATTGATATTTGAGAGTTAAAAAAATTCTGTTAACAATAGATCAGTCAGGCTCTTCTTGTAAACAAATATCCACTCTTTTAATTGATTGCTTTTCCTTTATTACTCTTTACATTTCATCCTTTGCCCCAATCAATCCCAACCCCCTCTTAGCGATGTGAACGCTGCAACCAGACGGGTGCCACAGTGGGCTGCTGCCTGACATCTTGTCAAAGCAACTATCACTTCATGTGTGCCCGCTCCCGTCACTGTGTGTTCCAGGATGATAAGAAGGTCTATTGCTACAAACACAGACATCTCATCAGTGGCAGGGTAAATTCTGCTCTTCCAACTTGTCTCTTCTTACCGTATCAGTTTAAAGGTTTGGAATAGGGCTGCAACTAACAATTATTTATATTATCGAATTAATCTGCCGATTATTTACAGGATTAATAGTTTAGACTAGAAAATGTCAAAAAATTGTGAAAAATGCTCATCACAATATCCCAGAGCGCAAAGTGACATCATATTGCTTCTTTTGTCCAACCAACAGTCCAAAACCCAACAACTCTTCATTTACTATCATAAATGACAAAGAAAAGCAGCAAATCCTTACATTTAAGAAGCTGGAACCAGCAAATGTTTGACATTTTTGCTTGAAAAATGACTGAAACAATTAGTTGATTATCAAAATAGTTGGTAATTAATTTTCTTTCAATCGATTAATCAACTAATTGTTGCAGCTCTAGTTTGTAATTTAATTTTGGGTTGTATTAACACTTTTCCTTTGTTGTACAGATGATAACTGGTCAAGAATTTGAAGTGAACCGCAGGGTGTATGTGGATTTTGAGGGGATCAGCCTCCGCAGAAAGTTCTTGACTGGACTGGAACCAGAATTAATCAACGTGATGATTGGTAAGCCCCTTTCTTTTAGCTGGTTACCTATTCCCTCCTTGGCATTTACTAACATGAGCTTATGTTTAACTGATAATTGGTATCCACATTGTCACTACACAGGTTCCTTACAGATAGACAGACTGGGTGTGCTGACAGAACTTTCAGCTAGCAAAGGAAAGCTGTGTCCTGTGGGTTTTCAGTAAGTTGCATTTTCTTTTCAAACTTAATTATATGAATAAATCATATTTGCAACATGAAATGAAAAGCACTTTTAAAACTTTGTTTTTCTTTCCCAAGGTGTTCTCGTTGGTACTGGAGTACAGTCAATCCATTACGCCGCTGCAAATATACATGTACAGTCCGGGAGGTCCGTCCCATTGTCCCTGAGAAGCCTGTTGAGGAGATGCCAGACCAAGGCGACAATCACACCATTGCTCACAGCCCCTGTCCACTACCTGGTGTGTGTTTTACTACTGAAAAACTGTACTCCATTAGGAAGTGATTTAGTGTTAATTGATAGATAGATACTAATAGTGTTATAAACCATTTTTATCTTCACTCTTCAGAATCTGAAGCCCAAGAGATTGATATAACAGAACCCCTACCCCCAACGGAGGAAACCTTTGTCCCAGGACCTCCCCCCAAGTCAGATCATGGTGCAAGGCCAAAGATTCCCAGTTATCCCCAAACCAGGAGACCAGCTGGAGGAATGTCCCGACCTCTGCCATCCCCAGGTAAAACATTAATTTGTAACATTTTTTGTTAAGAATTATTTTAATTCATTAACAAAAAAGAAACAACAAAAACAATTCACATTCTGTGGATTAATTCTGATTTCTTCTTAGGACTAACCCAGTTGAAACCCCACCACATATTAACCATAAGTGATCTGGAGGAGACTCGAAGGGTTCGTCGCCACAGCCCACACTCGCAGACAACAGGCCCCCGCAGTCACATGTCCCCCCCTCCTCTGGGCCCCCCGCCTGGACCAATAACCCTCCGTGCTGGAAAATCTTCTCTTCCCACTTCCCCACTGTTCCCACTTGGTGCTGCAGACAACCTGATAAATTCTCCATCATCCCGCCCAGTCGGAGGTAGAAGTGCTTCCTCAGTCCGATGCCCTGGGAATACAATGACCCATTGTACCTCAGCTTTCTTTCCTCAGTCTACCTGGCAGGACAGTGTTGGCAGCTTTCCCTCTCCAAGTCTGTCTTTCTCTTCATCCATACAACATCTACCCAGAACTCGATTGTCATTTGATCTGAGCCAGTCAGACTCAGTCGAGGTGCCACACAACTTCTTAGCTTCACCAGAACCTGAAGATGTCTCTCCAGCAAATGGTACATCACCACAGGGGCACTTAGACCAACAGAAGGGTGAAGGAGAATTTCCCTACGGTTCATTCCACAAGGATCCCAGCATGAGTCTGGGCCAAGAGATGAGGACAGAGCTGGAGATTGAAGAGACACTCCTGAATGAAGGCGTGGCAATGAACTGTGGGGGCCAAATAGTGGTGGAAGGTGATGATCAGGAAGAATTTTGGGGAAGAACCCAAGAGGTACACAAGAGGAAGACCCTTGTTGCCAACCTGCCACGGTCTGCAGCCTCAGCAAGGGATGATTTAGACAACACTTCCTCTGATGATGATATGGAGCACTATTTTGATTTCTCACGGACAATAGTCAGCTGTCCCGGATCAAAAGATCATTCCAAGTCTCCCTCCTCCCCTTCCTCCCGGCCTATGGCTCAGCTGGATGGTGTAGATGACGGTACAGAGAGTGATGCAAGTATAGCGACCAACGATGATCCTCAGAAAGGGGAGGGTTCTAGTCAAGCTCAGATACAAGCCAAAAACCTAAATAATAAAAGTGTCGCTGAATCGGAAACTTCAAACGGCACACAGGCTGTTGAGAGTCTGTTCCCAGAAGCATCATCCAATGATAAGCACATGGATTCGTCATCAGTTACCATCTCAGTTGCCAGCAAAATATCTACAGATAGTTCACCTCAAGATCCACCTCAGTCCTATGATGTTTCTCCACACGTTTCCAGAAGCTCTCCGCTCAAAGAGAAAAGCTCTGACACTCCGTTAGTAAAACAGGAGACCGTGCTTCCTACTCCAGTTCATGATGCTCTGCCTAACTTACTCACAAAGGTGCCTGAGACCTCATATTCAGGTAACTTATTCCAGGGTTCCAGTTTAGGATTTGCCTCTGGAAAACCTCTTGTTCTTGAGAGATGTGACACTAGTCCACATTTAAATGAGATGGTTCCTTTGCTAGAAGGCACACCGCTTGAGACCCAACAGTCTGAAGCTTGTAAACTGCTGAACTCAGAGCCTGGCAGCAGCCACTTTGTGTCATCAACTGAGGGGTCTACTGTGTTAATGAACCACTTAACCGCTAATACAATGGAACCCTCATTAGCAAATTCTGCTGATAACAGTCAGGGCGCCCTGCTGGATCTTCTTCAGCCCTCTCCTTTAATGTCCACGGATGTACAAACCCCATCTAAAGGCCTTGTAGACTCTCTGCAGATGTATTCCTGTTTACCAGATTTTAGTCAGCCTCCTCTAACAAGTATCACACTTCAGCCAGTAACATCCTCACAAGAGTCAACAACCTTCCCATCCATGGAGCCTTTGTCTACTAAACTAACCACCCTCAGTCCTGTTGGAGACGTGACACAAACACTGCTAAATGTTGCCCCTCGAAACGATCCAGTGTTATCAGCTGCATCAGGCACTTGTCTCCCAATAGGAACTTGTGCAGCTGTCACTGTACCTATCTACTCCACACAAACACAGCCATTGGGTTCTACAGCTGTCACCATCGTTTCTTCCTCTGCGTCAATATCATCTCTTTCTGGACTGGCAGCACAGTGTTCAGCTGCTCCAACACCAGTCCAAACCACCTCAGCCCCTGTAATCTTAAATGGGTACAGCTCTTCGTCTTTGCAGAAAGAAGGTACATCTGGTCATACAATCTCCATCAACTTTTCTACAACCAGGCCAGCTTTAGAACCTCAGCCAGTGGTTCCCCAGGCTTTACCTGGACATGCTATTCTTACTGTAAAGGAGGTTGGAGGTCCAAATGTGGATCCTACACCACATGTGCTGCTGGTGAACCGCCTTGGGCAGATCTTTGTGAAGAACCCAGAAAGCAACACTTTCCAGCTGCCCACTCCCAACTCCCCTTCCTACAACTGTGTCACTCAGATTGCCAGCCTTTTGCAAAGCAATGCTCTGTCAGCCACACTCGCAGCAGCTGGTAACATGATTCCGCCCCCCGGGGTCAACGTGGCAACAGCAGTTCCTCCGTCGGTTACACCTACAGTTCAGAATCCAACCACAATTACACAGCTGCTTACTCACAATAGCAATGGTGCGGTGGCATCAGTTAATGTGAAGAAGCCAAGAAAGAATGCAAAAACATCAAAAGATGAAACTGTTCCAGAGTTGAAAAAAACAAAGAAAAAGGAGTCTAGTGCATCCAAAAAATCCAAGGCCTCAGGGCAGCCTGCTCTGTCAACTGAGAATCCTCCCATGACTCCTGCTGAAAGTGCTCAAGCAATTATCAATCAAGCAATGGCGAGTAACTACACCCCCAAGTGGAGTGGGCTTCGAACACTAAGCCCTTCCTCGCTGGTTTTGCCACCTGGCCTATTAATTGAACCAGATCCTCCAGTGTCGCCTCACTCTCCGTCACCAGCACCAGCTCCTGCACCCCGCCCTCGCACCCACGTCCGCATGAAGAGAGTGTCTTCGCTTTCAGACCGTATTGTCACAAAGAAGTCTAAAGTTGATTTTCTACAACCAGAGCCCATCATTGAGGATGAGGAGCGCCGCAGACCTACCTTTCCAAGCATCTCCAGCAGGGCTTCAGGAGTCCGCATCAAAACCCCAACAGTGAAAGGAGTACTGAACCTGGACGAGTTAAAGGAGGAGCATATAAGCGATTCCAATAGCTCAGGGTAAGATCTTATCTTAAATAGGGCTGCAAATAAAAATTATTTTCATTATTGATTAATTGACAAAGAAATGCAGCAAATCCTTACTTCTGAGAGGCTGGAATCAGCAAACTTATAAATCAAAAACTTTTGATCAACTTATTCAACTAATCATTGCAATGCTAATCTTAAATATTAGATGTAACCTGCTTGTTTGAAATGAAGCTAACAAACACAAGAAGTTGAAAAAATGTTGGAGTTGTACAAGTGGAGCTTACTATGGTTCACCTGCATCCAAGTAATTTTTATTTTTGCACCATTGACAAACTGTGCTGTTTTTTCAGTGATTTCAATTAAGCTTCCATATTGAACTTAGATATTTTTGGACTTGGTAAAACACTACAGCATCAGTGTTCCCATTGTAGCTTCTGGAAACACCATATTATGTAGGAGGACATTACATTATTTACATTTTGTGTTTGAAAAACTTTTGTACGCTTATCTTTCTCAGATCAGAGCCTTGGGATTATATGTCTCAGGGTGAACAAGGCAAACAGCATGCTTGGGAACCAGTGGGACACAACACCCTGACTGACTGGAAGAAATACTCTGGTATTATATGCCAAATTTAATGATTTCTGTGAATTGAAAAATTATTCAATAAGTTAAACAATGTCTGCCATGTATGACACTAACTAATGGATGGGACTTAAAGTGCCTCTATGCTCTTTAACTTTGCTAAAATTGTGGCCATTTAAGAATAGTGTGAAAGACTGACTGTATAAATTGTGTTTTGTTAGGCGCTGCTTTTACCTCAGACGATGAACCACCACTGTCTGATGAGGAGGAAGAATGTCCAACTAACCGAGACCAGCCACACTTGAAATTTGAGATAACTAGCAATGATGGTTTCAGTGTAGAGGCAGACAGTATTGAGGGTAAGGCTAATATTGCATGAGAAGTATTTCCCTCAAAAGCCTTCAAATTATCTAACATGTTCTCAAAATAATCAAATTAGTTTTTGATATGGTAATTCTGTAGCCATTGTATTCACTTTATTGCATCTAATTTTTAACACTCCTTTCAGTGGCCTGGAAAGCAGTGATAGACGGGGTGCAGGAGGCACGAGCAATTGCCAGGTTGAGACCTCTGACCTTTCAGAGCATCACCGGTGCCCATATGGTGGGTCTGGTCCATGATGCAGTGGTGTTTTTGCTGGAGCAACTTCAAGGAGCCCACCGCTGTCAACGCCATGCCTTCCGTTTCTTCAAACAGTTCAGCCAGGAGGACGACCTTCCTGTTAATCCCAGTGGCTGTGCCCGCTCTGAGCTGTACCTTAGGTATGTACCAATTACTGTTATTGTTTGCAAACAAACTCATAACAATTAACCAATCAATTCTGGGTCACTGACTTATTGGTCTTGAGTCTTTATTGAATTTGTTCTCTAGTCCTTTCTACATTTGAGTGGAAAAAGAGTACAGATGATATAGCATAACAAATGATAAAAAAGTGTGATGTTTTACTTTACTTGTTTACTTGTATTTGACTTTTTGAATGTGTCGTTTCAATACTCATCTAGACCCGATATCTCTTTTCTCTTAACAGGAAGTCCACATTTGACATATTTAACTTCCTGGCTTCTCAGCATAGACAGCTTCCTGACATTGGACCTTATGATGATGAAGAAGATGAGGTTCTGTTGAAGTCTACAAGGTCAGGCTTCACTCATTTAGTTGAAAAGGAGGAATTTCTCTCAAACGTTTCACTAAGTGTACAACTTACCTTGACTTATGTTTTCTGCTATTTTCTAAAGATTTAGACCAGACCATTTTGCTTTAAAAAAATGGCAAAAAACCCCCCAATATTTTCTGGATGTTTTTGGTGAATTATTGTCTGCTCTTCCTCTTAGACGGGCTACTAGTCTGGAGTTGCCCATGGCCATGCGCTTCAGACATTTGGAAAGGACGTCCAAGGAGGCTGTAGGCGTGTACAGGTCAGCACAGAACTACACAAATTCTATGTAATGCTTAAACATACTTTTAGTTGGGTTATCATCTTGACGGGCCACCTGCGGACAACAATGTTGGGTTTGAACATTTTGCGTAGGAACAATGAAATTCTAAACAAACACCTTGTGAAGATAGTGTCCAAAGTGGCTCAAAAAAGTTGCAATCATGTTGTCTTGTCGATAAAGTTGTACTGCAGAGGAAGCCTGTGGTTACAGCAGAACCTCAGTGCAGGAGATTTTTATCAAAGAAAGGAGGAGACCGCTGCAAACTCGTAACTCTGCTGCAATCTTCTTTTTTTCAATTCTACAGATCAGTGTTTTAGCACACCTTGCCTTCTTCAAGATAAACGCAGCAATTCTCTGACTCAAGTAACAACAAAGCAAAATTCATTCTAATTCTAATGTAATATGAATGAATTTCACATGCAAACAATTTTAAAACCAAGTAACAAAAGGACAAGAATGTTTGTCACCATTGTATTCTGAGTAAATGTATAGAGGAAACCTGCACTAGAAATCATACAGGAAAAGCCATCAGCTGTGTCTGAACCTACAGAGAACCAAAAACATTATAAAAAAGGTCTGAGAAAATGTTAAGAGAGTTTAATCTGAATCTGGATCAGCATCAGATAACACATGGCAATAGTCATGCTGATGAGGACCATGATTTTTGGAAATAACCTAAAGTCTTTCTGGGAATCTTAGGGCTTTGTACAATGACCAATGAGTTGTGTCCATTGACATTTATTATGCAGCTGCAGTGCCATCTATAAGTGAAGTGCTACAATATTTTTCAGAATCACTCAGAGTAGTAGTTCACATGTCATCTAAATTTAACTGCAATTGCAGTGCATTCAAGATGTATGGCAAATGTGCAACTCCTGCAAGAACTGATGACCAACTTTTTTAGGGGTTATCCAAATGTGTTAGGAAACAATTTGGGGAAGATTTGAACAAAATGTACTGCAAAAAATAAAAATGACAGAATATTGTGTTGGCTGGGTGTCAATATGGATAGTCAGACCACTAAAACAATGACAGACTCAAAAAATGAAGAGCTGGCGTGACCTGAGCACATGCATGTGCGACTGATTTCATCAACCTTGTTTATAACCAGTGAAAATAATGTAGCTAAACTGTTTTGTCACAGAGAAGTCTCTGGGATCTGAAACTTACAACAGGTGTTTCCCAGATGTTGCAGTTTAATGCGGAAACGCTGCAGTTCAAAAAACAAACCAAATAAACATTCCCACATGTCTTGGCCTCAGAACATGAGGCTGTGTCTGAGTGAGATTGCTTATTTTACCACCCTCATTTGCTCAAATGACTCAAGCTGATACAGAATTTACCGTATTTGAGCCAATTTTGTACTTTTTTTAAATAGCAAAGAATTTTGTGAAATTCACTTCCAGAAATCCTGACACTCCATCACTGTTGGCGTCTTGAGTATTCCACCAAATTAACTTGTCTGACCCGAACCAGTGCTGACCTTTGTGCGTCTGTCGCAGGTCTGCTATCCATGGGCGTGGTCTTTTCTGCAAGAGGAACATCGAAGCAGGGGAGATGGTTATTGAATATGCAGGCATCGTCATTCGCTCAGTGCTCACTGACAAAAGGGAGAAATACTACGATGGCAAGGTTGGTCGGATTTCAATTTCTTTGATCAGTTTCATTCTAATGTCGGTCAGTTATCTGTTATCTACAATATTTGAGGGTTAAAGTTGAGAAAGGTTAGAGCAGGTTTAATTTCTGCCTTCGCAGGGCATTGGCTGTTATATGTTCCGCATCGATGACTTTGATGTGGTGGATGCAACCATGCATGGCAATGCAGCAAGATTCATCAACCACTCCTGTGAACCTAACTGCTACTCGCGAGTTATCAACGTGGAAGGCCGGAAGCACATTGTCATCTTTGCTCTTCGGAAGATCTACAGAGGGGAGGAGCTCACCTACGACTACAAGTTCCCTATTGAAGACGCCAGCAACAAACTCAACTGTAACTGTGGGGCCCGGCGATGTCGGCGTTTCCTTAACTGAGACATCCCTCGTATGAAAAGGGGAGGATCCTGTTTACTAGTAAGCCTTAAATTAAGGTGGCACTGGATTGGGCTTGGGGAGGCAGTGGAATTTCCACACAGCAGGGGAATTAGCCACTATGAGACCAGTCAGGAATATTTGGTGGTTCAAAAGTGATATGTGGACATTTTATGGATTTGAGAAGAAAAAGAGGAGGAAGTTTCATGCCTGATATGTGTTCCCAAGGGTACAAGTGTTCAGATGTACAGCTGGCACTGCAACAGTCACCACAGCAGTTAATATTGTGGAGAAAGTGGTTCTGGTGTTCATTAGAACAGGACTGGATACTTAAAATGTTGGGGTTCCTGGATCAGTATGGATGACACAAACAGAATTTCTTTGAAGCCTTATCTGTTTGAATCATTGCTGAAACCCTATAGCTAGGCTTTGAGAGATTCTTTAATTCCTTATATGTTTTATTCATTTCTGGGGTGGGGTCTGTCTATAGTACACTTGTAATCATGATTGCTCCATCCTCCAGTGATGGAAACATTATAGCCCCATCTGTACAGTGGTGAAGTCAGTTCTTGAGCCATACATTCACCCAATCCTTGGTGTTTTATCTTACATTTAACACTTCTCACGCTGTTAATATTTGTTCTTTTTAGACTAGTTTTTTTCATGAATAACAAAACAACCATGGTGCTAAGCTTTGAAAGATCTTTAAAATCTTTAGTTGGACTAAGGTGTCCTGCAAATCAGGAATTATTTAGCTGTTTATTCACCCTGCTGAGACCATTCATCTAAATTTATGCACTCAAGCAGTACTCTTGTCGTCATTGAAATATAAAGTGTCTGCTAAGTTTCACACTTTAGATCTGCTGGTTTTCACCTACTCTCTTCCTGTTGTGAGTTTAAAATACATTATTGCCATGTAACATTTCAGTCAGTAACATAGTGTCATATTTATAAAGACAGAAGTGTGTCTTGAAGACAAGTTTTTTTTCTTGATGTACAGTGTATGTAGCAAACACTACCCAAGCCAAAAGTGAAGAGTTGTGGTGAATATCAGTTTTTTAAAGATATATTTTATTACTCTCATGGCAGATGCTCAATACCTATTGCAATAAGACTTTGCTGCCCTACAGTTGTACATAAATAACCGTCAAACATAAACATACAAATTATCTTCGTCTTTGTGAAACCTGCTACACTTTATCTTGTAATCAGGGAGAGCACCGGTATAAAGCATCGCCACTGAGTGTGTGTATTCAGCTCCAGACTTGTTGAAAAGACAGACTTTCTAGACATCGCTGTTGCAGAAAATATTCAGTCTAAAATTGAGCTGAGAGAATGCACTCAGCACCTTAAAATAATGTTTGTCGTTCTTAGTCGATGTTCAGTGCTGTCATTGATGAGGCTAATCTAATTCTCACACTGTTCAAATTGGTAGTTATATTTATTCATGTTCTGATTTATATTTTTAATGGTAAAAGGTTGTGCTTTGTATAAACGGTGGCGGTCTAGTGTATTAGGAGGTCTTCCCCCATTTTTTGTTTTGTTTACAAATGATGTCCTTTGTTTCACTAATTTACTTGAATTTTCTTTTGGGGCCGTTGTATCATGCATTTAAGCCTTTATGACAGGAATTGTTCTAAAGCAGGTATTTTTAAAGACTCCTTTTATTTTATTTTTTGTTATGGTAGATTACTGACGGTCTTAAAATCAGCCACAGGAGTAAAGTGAGCACTGTTTGCCTCCCCAAGCCCACGATCATCTTTTTTTTAAACATTTTTCACCCTTTTCTCTTCAACCTTATTAGAGCAAATTTCAGTTATGTTTTGTCTTGATCTTAACCCCCCTTTCCTTCTTGCATGTCCAATCACTGGGATGGAGCCCAGATTTACTTGTGTCAATCACCTAGCTGACAACAAGAGCAGAGTCACTCCCAACTCCTTGCAAGGATTCTACCTCAGCTGTTTACACAGATGTTTGGGAATACTGATGCAAAAGAGAGGATGATAATTTGAGAGATAGCTTGGTTTTAATGTCCTGCAGAGCTGGTGTGTATGTGTGTGGGTGTTTGTGGGTGCGTCTGTTTGTGTCATTTTGTGTGTGTGTTTGCAATGAAGGATGCAAAGCACTAGTCAAAACCTTAAGTTATCATGACATCTCTCCCAGAATCTGTTAAGAAAGCTGTATGTTATATATACACACACACACACACACACACACACACACATATATATATATATATATATATATATATATAGTAGGGTTATTT
>LKNJ01002859.1:0-53471 GCA_002120245.1 Maccullochella peelii | reverse complement strand
CCCCCCCCCCCCCCCCCATTTGCCTCTGTGTCTGTCTCTGCACATTGGGAGGCTTGGCATTCAGAGAAAACTCTGAGCGTTACACAGTGTGACTCACTCTGGTGGTTCGGTGTTTATGAGTGAGCCTTGTGCATGCATTTGGATTTAATCATCAGGCAGAGGTTGAAATTGCTGGCTTTGACTGGACAAACTTGAGTATGACGCGTATGAGTGTCCAGCATATAAAGACATGCCAATGCCCACCCACAAATACCAAACGTCCTTACACATAAGATGTTTACATGTTGAAATGAAACTACCTACTGGGCTACAAAAATTAATCGACTGCTACCTACAGTGCATTAACATTAAGGTTGAGTCACCCCATTAAATGCGTTTAGCCTCCAGGGAAAGTGCTTTAATGGTAGCTGAGAGAAAGTACAAATAGCTCGGAACAAGCCGGATCCATTTTATATTTAGATTCTAACAGCATACATTAATGCAAGCACTCTGCACAACAGGGCAGATTGGATGAGAGAGCCGGGGTACAAACATTTCACTTGTACATGTGACAATAAATGAAGGCCGAGACAGTTATTGTATAGTGACCTGACACTGTGAAGAGAAATGAGAAGGCAGAAGTCATGCCTTTGGAGCTGTCTATAGTCATTAAGCACTGGCGGGAAATTTCACCATGTCCAGTGTTTAGTTTCACTCAGCTTTGTTATTACTTTTCTGAGTAAAAATGTATGTAACAAATGAGTCATATATGTGATTAATGGTGCCACCAATAAAACAAGGCCTACTCTTCATTTCTGCACCGCTTACCTGTAAGTATCAGACTACAACCAAAACAACTATATTCTGCCCCGTCCTCTATTTTTCTTTTGTAGTTATTTGTCCTTTCTGAATAAAGACAGTTGTTTTCTTATCTTGTTAGTGTTCCCACTGTTGATTTTATTGAGTTACTGTCGGATGCAGTTGACAATTCTTGAAAGTGAAACTGAAAAATAAAGAATGCTTTTTAAATAACAAGCCCAACGCTGAACGCGATAGGTAATCCTCGTGTCTCGGGACTCACATTTTTCAAACCCTACAGCCAGAGTAGCAGCTAAGTAGCCACTGCCTATTTGAATAGATTCTATTTGCGTGTTGACAAGGTTCTTGGCAGGATTGATAGCCTTGCTTGAGACACTCTAGCTTCTTGTCTTAACTCGTACCCAGCTGGGGAAATTAGTGGATGAGCTCCTGACAGGCTCTCTGATAGAGAACATTTAGAAGTTAGCTTCTCTCTGAATCAACCATCTCTGTTTGGAGCTTTTTCTCATGGGTTGAGACACGTGAACTGTGAGTGAACACGTGACGTGTGAACGTATGCTACATGTTTTTCCAGTGAGAAAAGGATGAAATCTCACCCAGACCCGCTGCGTGTCTGTAACTAAGGCAGTGATGTCAAAACACATTAAATCTCAAAGTTCTGTTCACTAAGTAATCGTCAATACATCCCCAGTGCAGCCTTGTAGTTTTGAGTGCAGTGCACGTAAGCAATGCTTATCTTCAAAGAAAAGGGGCCTTTAGTGATTACAGTGTATTGGCAGTTGGGTGTGTGTAACAGCAGTCTCCTGAAGTGCCCTATTACCTCTGATTTAAAGTGTGTATAGAGCAACATGCCAGGCAATACAGTCCCTCCTCTGACGATACCAATAGCATTCTGCTCACAGGCAGGAAGGCTGCAGAGAGAGAGAAAGAGGCATATTATGGGAAAGAAAATGAGTCTTATTCATAGGCATAGCATCTAATTTTCCAGCATTAATAACATTTTGGCATACATCCCTTTTCTTTTACCTGCATTTGGTCTTTGGCTCAATAAAAATCTACATGTTGAGAGACGTGCATTAGAGAAGATACACTGAAAAGCTATCTACTTACGACTACGTACACGTTTATTCATGCAACATTAGTCTAAGTAGTTCCAGATCTCATGTTAACAGCAAATGGTGCTTCAAAGCATGTACACCATACTAAACTTATCTAATTAGAAATTCCTTTTGAACTGCAAACATGTTTAACTGATGGATCAAAGTGAATAACTATGATTAAAAAATACCCACAAGAGTGCAGTCAAACCTGACAAAGGCACTTTTACCGTTGCTAAACTTTCCCAGTCATCAGAACAGTCAAGAGAGGAAGTCATATATCCCCCCGATGTGCTGGCTCATATCATTAATTATCCCATATTCTGCAGCAGAACACACCTTCCTCCACTGTCCCATAGAGCTTTCAATCAAGTAAGCAAGCTACAATATCTTTTGCTGTCAAGGAATACATACATGCTAATCACCATCAACAGGCACACACACACATCGAGTGGAACAAGTGGCATTCATTAGATGCACACAAATTGAGGGTTTTGCACGTCTTTCATGATTCCCATCAGGGTTTTGTAGGCATGTTATTATTATTATTACCTATTATTTTGCGAACAAATCTCATTGAGACAAAAACATGACAAAGAGAAGAATCACTGATGAGCACATGCAAGCACTAATCCTCTCCAGTTTCAGCCACCTGTCTGAGGAGAATCTACTGGTCATCACCGGGCATTACTGTCTGTATGACCATGGATTAAGCAGTCCTATTCTTACCATATGGAGTTGAAGGTTGAATTGCATGTTGAGAGCCGAGAACACAATTTAAACATATGTGTCTGTTAGTTATACAGCTAATAGCTAATACAAAACCTCTTCGGGCAGTGGCCATGGTTTATGTGTTGTACCGAGGGTTGAATATACGATTGCTCACTCCACAAGGGCCCTATTACCACAAAACGTTAATGCTCCATGTCATTGTGCTTCCATTCAGTCACTTTAGTACAATAATTAATCAAAATAAACATACAGCGCTTGACAATAAGGCTTTTATATTCGGCACTAATCAGACAACTCATTAGGCAGTAATGAGCCGACTCTGCCTGCTCTTGTCGTGTTTGGGGGAAGTTTGGCGCATGGGGAGAAGTGTTTGTGCGCGTGTGTGTGTGAGAGCACACAGATACACATGCACCCACACATACGCACATGCGCGCGCGCACACACACACACGCACACACACACACACACCAGCCGGCACTCCTGTAGTCCCACTCCAATTATGGCAGCATCTCACCCGGGAAGAAGCCCACTTACCCAGCATTTGCTTTATGAATAATTGATTGTTTGTGCCAGTGTTATATTTGTAAATACACGTTTGCTCTCTGATTAATAGTTTTCTAGACATACTCATTTGTTCAATTTGATTAGACTCTTAAATGTATTATTTATTAGGTGAAAATGCTCTCCGGTTATTAGTCATCACAAGGGCAACAAGAAGATTTGGCATAAGGACGCATCTGCATGCAAACAGATCAATCCACACTCACTCACATGGCAGGTGGCAGTGTGTGTGTGTGTGTGATGTAACACGTTGCTGGGATGCCTTTAAGCGTGTGTCAGTGCATGTCTTTTAGACTCAGCTTCTTTCTTAAGTCTTTGGGAGTGTAAAAAATAAGTAAATCACTTGATTATTTTAATTAGATCCATACGGTCATGAATTGAAGTCATTTGAATGTAGAAAATGTAGAAGACACATTTACCATTCACAATAATAAAGACTGTGGATGGCCGTAAGCTTCTCTGGCAAAGTGCAGAGAGAAAGGCTATCAGACAATGCAGATGTACTTTGGTGCTTTGTGAGAGCTCAAAATGTTTTCTTCATGTCTTTAATGATGGAAATGAGTATCTGTGACCTTTTGGTTGAGTTTGTAATATGTGGGAGTCTGCATCATCACTTGCTTTGCCTGATTCTTTTCACAGCAGCAGTAAACTTTATAAAGAACCCGGTCAAATGTGTTGGATGGATTTAAAAGAAAACGTACAGTGTGGTCTAGACATGAATGCAGGATGTTCTGCAGTGTGTTGATTGCAGTGCAAAGACGACACAAGCTACACAAGATCGTCCCCGTGACAGGCCACATACCTGTTTCAGTGCTGCTGATGTACTATTCTTTAAATATAAAAACATTGATAGAGTAAAAGTCATTTCAGGGCTTATGTGATATTTATTCATCTATCTCCGTATCCTTTTTCAGTCAGTGCACAACTCGAATCAAACCCAGGGTGGCATGTCTAAATTATCTACAATAAAATGTGCAATAGAATACTTGCAAATGTTTTATGTGTCAGTTTAGCCAGCTGCAGCAGATCAGTTTGTCTTCTTTCCGCCTCCAGGGAGTGCACTAGCTAGCTATCAGAGAGGATACAAACCACATTTCAGATCCTGAAAATGACTCGGAGTATGTGCAGTCGACATTAAAGATTACTTTCCTACTTGTAGTTTTTTTTTTAATGTTCTGCCAGTGTCATTGTGTGTGACAAAAGGGCACTCTCTTTAAAGACAAATCTAAAAACAAAATCAGGAACAAAAACAGGAACCGCTGTAATCTTGATTCAGTTCAGTCTTACCAACAGTTGACACCTCATCATTCTAATTGATACAACTGAGCGACCAGTTGGCTCACTTGATATTAATGAACTGTTGTTTCCTGTCACCTCCTGCTCCTGATGACGGTTTTAAAGTAAAACTGAAAACCTTTTTACAGTATATATTTTAGATATCAGTGGATCTCCATGTTTTTAGCTGAATACTGTGTTTCTCTAAGTAATCCTGCAACCTAATGCTCAATAGATTGTAGAAGATGATCTAAATATTAGATACAGTAATAACCATGTATCATTTTTTGTGATAACTGCTGAAGATATCAGAAGCTACCATTGAGATCTTACACACATTGAATACACGTACATCTCTGTCAATGAAAAATCACAGTAGACATTTTGCCTTGTCGTAGTAGGAAAAGCATTTATGATGGCTCCCATTAAGCCGTGACAGTGAGCCAACATGCACAATACCAGGACCCTGAAACTGAAGCCGCTAAATGGGATTCAGCCATCTTATTTTAAAAAGGCCCCTACATGTGGGTGTGGGTACCAAAGTGCTAGCATAGCTCCTCCCAACTTCAACCAGAAAAGTGGTCTAATGAGCCTGTGTAGGTGTGCAGGCCCATTAATGGAATACATACTGAACTCACTAGAAAAGACTGAGTGTTCACATCAGCGATAAATGTTTCCTTAACACCAAATCAGGCATTTTTGGCAAATCAGGCATTCCAGTATTGTGAGTAATGGGCTGTGGCTGATTTGGCTATTACAGCATGGACAGTGCTATTGTTGAAAACCTTGAAACCTGTTGCTACGAGGTTGTGGATGAATGCCCAGCAACTCAATGGGGGGGGGTCTCGCATACAAAACTGACAGACGTGTTGCATCATTGATGTGTGTATATGTATCCGCGTGTGTTTGTGAGTGTGCATGCCAGTGTGTGTTGCTGTGCTCCTTGGGAGTGCTAGCAGGCCAACAGAAGAGAGAAGGAAAAGCAGCACTGCTCTGCACCATATGCCAAATATGAGCCTGCCTGCCAATTTGTGGGGGATACTGGCAAGTGCTAGCAAGGCTGAATTCTTGACAGAGGGAGATGAATAATTGAACATGTGCGGCGTGAAGTTCTGTTGGGATAGAGTGGGGTGCCTTTATACATGGAGAGGAGGAACGGAGACAGTCGGACTGTCTACGAGCAAAACTCTCATTTAGATAGTGATGTGTTTGCTTTTTGTAAACAAGTCAAAATGTTGAACCTGAATGGATTTATGGTGAGACATGAGTGGAAAAAAGCACAACTCATTGAAATGTATGCATTTTGATCACAACAACTATAACCAAAAAGGTCAGAATCTGTCATCGATCCTATAACTTTGCACCGCTAACACAGAAAACTGAGAAAGTAAATATACATACTGAAAAATAAGGAATGTTTGATGAAAAATCTGTGTAACTTCATCAATTTAGTGGAGATATCTATTCAAACGGGGTATGCATTTTATATTTAAATTGTAATAATTTAGCAGATGCTGCAATCCAGATCAGCCTCCAGTAAATGCAACAGTAGAACAAGCTTACAGGCTGTTACACTTCTAAGACCTTACACCAGTTTCTTATACAGTAATTGACCAGTTAGTCAGATACTGATTATTATTGATAATTTGCTGAATGTTGACCATGAAATACCAAAGGAATGTATTTTTTAGGATATGTTTAAGGCAGGAATGTTAAGTTGTACAAAATGTCATGATTTCAAGCAAAAAAGGGGCACAAAAATAGCATAAGTAACTAATGCAGGTGAGAAGAAGAAAATGTTTTTGAGCAGGGCTCCATCCATCATAGCTGGTTTAGGCCTAAAATAAATGTCAGTGAGACTTTTGGCATGTTGACATTATGTCAGATTCACTGTAAATACAGGTTGCCAATGTCAGAAACTAGTCATGACAGCTTTCAAGGGGTGATTACATATAGGATATGAGACATGTCCCATATGTGGCATGTTCCCACTTCCCCCCCAACCTCTTTAGCAAATCTACTGAATATCTCCTGACAACATACAGTAGAATCATCATTGTGCTTTGAATAAAACTGAAACAGGACTAACAGTCTACAACCATGCTAGCAGTTCTGTGAGGCTGTACTTACTGGGCACAGTAGTGCATTGAGCTAAATGCTAACATCAGCATGCTAATATGCTGACAATGACAATGCTAACAGGCTGATGTTAGCATTTAGTTTAGTGTGTTATCATGCTAACATTTGCTAATTAGCACTAAACACAAAGTGCAGCTGAAGCTGATGGGAATATCATTTGGTCATAAACCAAAGTATTAGATAAAATAACATTTTGACCTAATGATGGCACTAGATGAAAAGTTAAGGTATCACCAAAGTGATAAGGGGAACATCAATGTATGCACCAAATTTCATGGCAATCCATCCAATAGTTGTCGAGACATTTCACTCAAGCCACAAATATTAACATGCTATTGGTGCTAAAGGGAAAGTCAGGGGGAGTCAGTAGGATGTCTTTACAAAATTTCTAAGCAATCCATTCAATAGTTGTTGAGATGTTTTACTGGTGAACTGACATTGCCATCCCTAGAGCAAGACCACTAGTGTGGCTAAAAACTGGGACAATTTGATTCTTTCGATTCTTCTCAGCATTTTTCACCAAACCATTTTGTGAGGAAGCAAAGTTCAAGTGACTAATATACATTATCATTTTGCTTTAGAAACAAATCTATTCCTGAGAGAGGGGATGCCTGGGGCCACCAGGGAGCTTTTCCTTAACACTTTTTATTTTATTTTTATTTTTTTCCATCACTGGGATTCATTCTAAAGTAGGATGTCTTGAAACCTAGTGTTCAGAAACCACTTGTATCTGATCAGAGTTGGTATTTTGTCAGTCAGCTTTAAGGCTTTCTAGATTAAAAATGTAAGCAATAAATAAAAAAAAATGAGCCACGGAGCTCAACATTCTGATCAAAGCTCACTAAGAAACTCTGCTGGAGGACACGAGGAGGGCATGCAACCAGGAGAGAGACGTCAAGAGCCTCTTTCTGTCACCCACCTGTGGTGCCATGGTCTGAATAAAGACCGCCCATGACAATGTACATAAGTGTGTGTGATGTGCATATGCAATATCCCGCAATTCTCCTGCGTTTCATTGAGCACAAGAACAATATAGACATCACAACAAGCGTTTGAAGATAATGATGAATCCCACTGCTTGAGGCAATGACAAGAAGTATAAGAGAGAAAACAAACTGTATTCTGGTTAAATGGTACTGCCTGGATAATAGACAGAGACAAATGTGAGCGACTACGCAGTTGTGACAGCAAATTTTCTCCAATAGTTGCCCTACGTCCTGTATATGTCGCTGTCCGGCTATTGACTGTGACTTTCCATTAATCCTCAGAAATTGATCTGTTTTGTTCTCTTGTTTAATGATGACTTTAGTATTGCAGTGCCACTTTTACTGAAGCCTATTATGTTCTAATCATCATCTTCTCTCTCCCCTCCCCTTGCCCTTCTTCTCCCTCTGTCTTTCCCTCTCGATGACAGATACCACCCTGTCCAGTGAACGTGGTAAGTACTGCAGCCGCACACTCCCTTGATTTAGAGCCATCTGTGCGTGGACAGCAACAGCGGATTGGCTGTTTGTGTTGGTGTGGAAGCAACCATTCTCAGATGTTAGTCTCAGTGGGGGGAGCACCGAGCCACAAACATCATTTACATCACCGGGAAGCTATTTTCCTCTGCATCACATCGCATGTCACGGCAAATGTTGAAACGGGGAGAAAAACATCAAGCGAAGGCAATTATGAAAGCAGCATCCACAGACCCATGTGGCCAATCAGAATTTGAATTTAGCATATTTTCCCTGCGCGCTTTTTGCCTCGACCTACTTAGTCAATTTACCCCCTTTTGACTCCAATAGCATTCAATAAGGAGCCAATAAGGAGTATCTTTTTCACTGTGTCTCATTCCAGCTTTAGTGGAATGCATCCCCATGTAGTCTAAATGGAGAGTAGATGGATTCCCCCACTGAGGCAGCATCTCTTTTCATTTTATTTTGAATTTGACTCCCCTCTGTCCTGCTGGTATTAATGGCTTCCTGTGCTTGGAGGACCACCTTAATCACTTCTGAAAGAGAAAATCCATATGTAGTACTGGCTTTGTTTACATCCTGGGTTTATTTTGTGTGTGTGTGTGTGTGTGTGTGTGTGTGCTCATCTGGTTTGCCCTGTAAGCAGCGTGAGAGCACCCGTGTCAGCCACTCTTCTTCTGTAACACTGCTTTGTGTGCTTATTGATGTTCCCACTGCGCACGTTGTCATCAGAGTTTCAGTATGACACCGAGACAAAAAAGTGATCTCGCTGAACTTGCTCTCCGCTCCATGAAGGATGATGCTTTGGGGCGAAATTGTCAAGCTAAATTGGTGTGGTGGCATCACACGGTGTAGACATAACACCACATGCTGTGTGTCTGGTCTTTGGAACCTCAAAGTGGCGACAGGGAAGAGAAGTGTAAAGTTGTGGTTCAGATCAAGCACTTGAGGTTTGTTTTTGTATGCCTGGTTAACCCCCATTCGCTGGTGGAGGAGATGGTGATACACAGCACAGAGAAGCTTGTGTGATAAATTTTTCATTGCCAAGTTAGCAGCAGTATGCCACTTTTTTCATTCCAGTTAGGCTTGAACAAAGAGCAGGGAATAAGAAGTCACAATAGGCAAAGATTTGTATTCATCCTGAGTGTTATCCTTGATTTTGACCTCATCTCTGTCTTTCTTAAACGCCCTCCCGCTCTCACATTAAAACACACGCATGAGTTCTCTCTTCTCC
Organism: Maccullochella peelii; assembly: GCA_002120245.1. NCBI lineage: Eukaryota > Metazoa > Chordata > Actinopteri > Centrarchiformes > Percichthyidae > Maccullochella > Maccullochella peelii. Next base: position 44,175 of record LKNJ01002859.1, on the reverse strand, counting down.
CACACCTCCTTTCCAGTTTTGTACTGCTGAGTAGTCACATAATGTGAATGATGTTCCACAATGAAAGGCAGAAAAAGTAGATTGAAGTAATGAATGGATAGAAAAGCAGATGAGACAGTGAGAGGAGGCAGTGTTAGGGCAAGGTCTGTGTGCCCTTGGTCCCTTTGTGAAACGCAGCCAGCAGGCAGCCGTCCAGTAGGCTTATCACTCACCAGAGCATATATCACTCACGCCATTCACCTCCTGTTTTCCTGTTAATGTGCATTTTGGGAAGAACCTAAACATACAGTATATACTTGCACTGCAAAACGGTACATACTTGAGCTCCCTCCCTGTGTCTTCCTGTGCTTAACAAGCTCCTCTCTGCCCCCTCTGCAGCGATGGGGTGTGTTTGGAGTCATCTGATAGGCCTCCTCAATGTGAAGTGGCTGCCGGCACATCCTCTCCTAGCTTAATTGGCTGTACCTGAGGCAGGAGGGCAAGGTGCAATTGTGATAAGAGAAAACGCTGTGCTTGGCTCGTTTTAGGGCCCTTATCTATAGTCTCTGGATTGATTATGGTTTTTCTGCCAGCCGTGCAAATTGTTCAACCCTATCAACTGCACTGGAAACCACCTTAACTCTGTCTTGGCTTAACCGCAGTGCACATCGGCAAACTATAAACCAGACGGTACATGTACTGCTGATTAAGCTACAATATTCTGACCACTGGCTTTCAGCTCTGATCTCTACTGGTTGTGTGCGCTCACAAAGTGTTTCATGTTTCAAGGCAACAGAAATTATATTAGAGACAGTACAGTTTAGCATCTAATGTACCATATGAATGTGTTTTTATGGTCAAACTAACAAGGCTATACTGTAGATCCCTGCAGTTACTTTCATCTCAGTAATTTAATTTCAAAAATCAGTATTCCTCTACAGTAAATGCCAAAATATATTACAGCGATAGTTAGATGAGAAGATTGATACCACTTTCATAGTATGCCAACTACAAATGTGGCCTTCTTTTCCCGAATTTGGAGGATCCAACGGCTGTATCCTTCGCGGCCCAACCTATCTCAAGATTCTTTGCGTGCAAGAGAATGGCGTCCCCAAACGTACCGCCAACAGCGGCCGAGCAGGATTACACTTTTAAATGTTAGTATTGGGTTTCAACTTGAATAGCTAACGATAAACTAAGGGGCCTTATAAACCTCAAACCTTTGCAGCAGTCAAGGTTGCTATGTGACAAGAGCGGCGCTTCACGGCAAATAGAAAATCCTCTGTTCGCCTTTGCGGTCTATGAAGCCTGTGCCTTCGTAGACCACATCCTTAGAAGGATGCAGCCCCTGACTTGAGACACAGCTTACGTAGCTAGAGCTAGCAGCTGGTTAGCTTAGCTTAGCATAGAGACTGGAAATACGGGGGAAACAAATAGCCAGGCTCTGTCCAAAGGTAACAAAATTGTACATACCAGCACCTCTAAAGCTCACTAATTAACATATTGTGTCTCCAGGAAGTCACTGCGCTCCAGCCAAGCAATAGTCTAACACTAACCCCCAGTAAAACTGCAACCTCCAGTTTTTCGCTTCAGTTTTTCTACGGATCAAACAACATGTAACGTGTTGACTAGTGATCTTTAGAAGTGCTGGTAGGCAGATATTGTAACTGTTGGACAGGCTTCCACTCTTTATGCTAAGCTAAGCTAACTGCCTGCTGGCTGTAGCTTCATATTTAGCGGGCAGACATGAGTGGTATTAATCTTCTCATCTAATTCGGAATTAGATGTGCCTACTGAAATGCTTTGTATACAGTCTCTCTCTCACTCGCACTGTCTGTGTCTCCCCCACCCCTTCCTTTCTTTCACTGGTTTTGAGTAGTGGTTGGGGCTGAAAGAGCAGCTAATGGGCTGTGAAATGTCTCCAAAGCTAGAGGAACAACAGAAGCTAATGTCTCAAAGCCCTTCTGAAACAACACAAGTGGGGAAGAACCCTGACAGTGCAAAGAGAAGAAAAGGGAGGGGAAAACCTGGTTTCCTCTGATGTGTCAGAGAGGCCGTTTCTGTCAGCCTAATTGTAGTGAAGCTTTCCTAGTGGCCTTGGTGAAATGGCTTAATTGCCTGCTGGAATGGATTGGACTGCCCTGCTGGCTGCACTCTGTAGGGTTTCCTTTTCACATGTAACGCAAGTTCCTGAATGCAGCTCGACATGTTCTCACATTTGCTGTTTCAATCTTTCTAGCTGCAGAGCACAGTGCTTAGTAGGGCAAATTCAAGGCTCAGGGATATTGACAGGGTAGCATGAAATATTAGAGTTGGCAATTTTAGCCGGACTAGTTGATTTACCTGCATGGAACCTGAGAGCTATTACTCCAAGTAAACTAACCGATGTAATTCCACAGCTTGTCTTATTGGTGCTAATTTGAACATGTGTTCATTTGAAAAGTCTACTTAATAATCTAAGCAGTTATGTGTTTTTATTACACAAAAGGGATAATGTTAAAAAAATACCTATGTGGAGATGTTAGCATTAAATGCCAAGGAGAAGCTGGATGGAATGCATTTCTTGATCATTTGCAAGCATTTTTCTCTAAAATGTGGTGAAGCGTGCGACCCCTTCTGCTTCTCTTCCCCCTCAGAACCAATTAAAGCTGTTTTTCTGCAGCAGATCTTGAGCTGATGAAGACAGCCACTAAGAGCTCTTGAAGTAAAGTCGCACAGGACCTGTATGGCAGATGGTTTGTGCAAGAGTATGTGCAAAGAGAGAAAGCAGCAAAGAAGGAAACAAACAAGCATAAAAATGGCAGCCTGTCTCCAGTGAGGAGCTCCTATTTTCTACCTAATTTAAGACTTACCATTTCCAAATTTTCAAACTTTTCCTCAAAAATGCTGTCAAACCTGCAGGAGAACAGGGAAAAACATGAGCTCTGGCTCTGTGGAGAATTTTTGCACACCATCTTCCAAAAACTACTGAGACAACTCAAGTATTTCTGAGCGGGAGAAAAAAAAAGAGCTGGGAGCTGCTTGATCTCACGGCTTTGACCAGCTCTCCCAGCTGAATGGAGACAAGCTTTGCACAGCCCTTTGCTGCAAAGGCTGAGAGTCAAGGCACAGAGGATGGTGCCTAATGGCTACAAGTCTGGATTTACCCAGTGGATTACATGCTTTAAAAAGATAAGGCTTGATGAGTATTTTTCTAGAGAAAATGCCTCTTTTTGTGATGCAGATGAGAGCAGACAGGAAACGTATGGGGTCTACGGCTTTGTTTATTGCCAATTTTCAATTTTTAACAGTCACACTCAACACAGCGCTGTACAGTTCTGAAAAACAATAACTAATATAATAGAAATTATTAATATTAATAATAATAATAATAATAATAATAATAATAATAATGATGATGATAATGATAATAATGATAGATGTGATAAAAACAACTTAAAATAAAACATTTGATAAATAAATAATGAAACAAACATATATTAAAATACATACAAAAAGCACTTAGGGTAGCATAGGATGTTGAAGGCAAACATACAGATATTGAATTTAATACAGCATTATTTATCCTCAGAGATATAGGTCTGGAGTTTTCCCCATTTTAAGATATAATCTTCCCACCTGTCAGTCTTTCTATAGAAAAGTTGTTCCTTTCCAAGTTCTATGAACCGCTCCCGACAAGAGGGAGCTTCTGTCTTTTTCCATTCCCTCAATAAAGTGTTTACCCACCATTATAGCAGTCTGGATCAGTTCTGCCTTTCCATAGTCTTTCACAGCTAATGGGCCCACCACGTATAACCTGGGAGAGAATTTAAAGTGATTGCTAGTGGTCTCCTTCATACAATTGTTCCCAAAAGTCTTGAATCTTAGGGCATTGCCAGAGAGCATGGAGTAATGTACCCTCTGAATTCTGACATTTCCAGCAGTCTGCTGTGTTTTTAAGGCCTAATCAATGTAATCTAGATGGTGTCCAATAGAAGTGATTGAGGATTTTAAATTAAATGAGTCTGACTTTTATATCCCGTGACATATTTCTTTGATTTTGGGATATCCAATTCAATTCAACTCATTAAACGAAAGGTTTAAATTTTTCTCCCAGATATCCTTAATGCTGTTGGAAGTGTAGTAGCCTGGCAAAATGTTTTCTTCTGGAGTCGTTTCTATCTCTGCTTTGGTCCCTGCTTACATCTTTATCATGGTGGATACTTCATCAATTAGTTCACACTTCATATTAACACCAGGACTGGGACTAATTTCCTGGGGTTAATTATACCAACATTATGTGATATTATGAGGAACAGGAAATGGCAAAGCTCACTTTAGTATCTCTCCCTTCCATCATCACCTCCCGCTGTGGGAGACTTTTCCCTCTCCAGCTCTCCCTCCATCCCTTTATATATATATATCTCTCTCCTCTGCTCTGCTCAGTACTTTCAGGCACATCCTTCCCTTCTCTCAGCGATGAGGCTGGATGGCACAGAAGCATTAAGGGCCCGTGATACAAGGCTGGTCCAGGCAAATCCCTACACAAATTAGAGTGTAGAGACCATTATTAAAGCCAATTGCCACTGTCTGCTACCAACGGTTAAATTACAATGTTTCTTGAACAAAAAGGCGATTGGGTTTTATTACCCCCTTTTCCCCTCGATGGCAGAGCTGTGCACTGGAGCGAGTGCAGCTTTGGAACTGTGTCATTCTTCAAGATCTGGGGTGGAATTATAATGTACTACGGAGCTGACATTCGCATGAGTCCTGGCCCTCAAAGAGGCATGCTCATGATTGGCACCCGGGTTTGCACAAAGAGCATTAAGTTTCTTCGTTTTGGGAAAAAAAAAAAAAAAAAAAAAGCCTGATATTTTTGCACACATTTCACCTCAGACGCTCAGTTTCTCAAAGGCGCACAAAATACTCAAGTTTGCTTTCATGTGAAGTATACTGAGGCGATTTCTGTGGCTGGCTTTTAACTCTTGCATTTGGTGCTTTTGTCTGTCAAACGGGTATTTCAGCAGGAACGATTTGCCTGTCAATCACAACTACCTCTCAGTGTTCCTTACATGCACGGATTACTTTGCTACTGTGAGGATGTACTGAATTCTGTATGTGCGCAAATGAGCGTGCATGCTGCATTTGTGTTTGAGTATGTGTATGCATGCCAAACATTTCATGTTATAAGTACTCATCTGTCACTACTATAAGATTACTGCTGGAGCTGACTTCCTGCAGCGCATGTCAAACTCTTAACTGACAAAACCTGCTGAGTTCCTGTTTCCTTGACGTTTATTCTAACAGCACTTCCCTCTATGTTACCAAATTACTTTAATCGACCCTAACTTGACACATTAATATCATTTAAACTCTCTTCGATTCACTTCTTCACTGCTGCACTGAATTTTTTTTTCCATTCAGGGGTAAATTTGGTATGTAGAGCACATCCAGTCTCACTGGGCCTTTTTCCATTAACGACATAACGCTGTTGTGTAATTATTGCTCATCTGCACTTGAAAGCAGATACCACTAAAAGCTGGAAAATGTACTAATGATATTGTTACAGATAAGTACAGTCCAGTTATTTTGTTAACGTGTATATGTTAACATGAACAATAATTTTGTATGGTTTTAAAAACCAGAGAGCAAACTTCAACTTAATGATGGTAAAATTGTAACGTTTGTGTTTTGCTTATTTACACAGTAATCAAAAACGTACCTTCACTCCCAGAAAAATACTATAGAGACTTTTAGTATCTGAATGTATCATGTCAGTACTAAATGTTTAGTTAATATACATTCGCTCTCTTTTGTTATAACAGTAAGGCAACCAAACACAGGATGTTCCTTTTTTGATCTTTAGGGCTTAGACACTGAAATAGCTCCAGGACTAAAATGCAAAGTATTACCACTCATTCTTACGGAGACTGGAACTGAACTGTGAAACACTCTGTAAAGTATTCTCCCTGGGAAAGTGAAATGAAAAGAGGCGTATTTTTCTCACCTATGACAAACTCTAATTTCCTCTGCTCCCTAGTCGAGCAACTGTCAGACTCACTTTCCTGTTACAATTTTCTCCCTCATCATCCAAAAAAGCACATTCACCATCCACCTGTGAGTCAGGCACGCAGGGCAGCATATGGCCATTGACATTTTATGAATAAAAGAATTAAAGAGAGATCCGTCACTGTGGATCCTCAGAGATTCATTTCATCAATTTTTTTTATTACACTGGATGTCGAGCTGTTTGTACAGTAGATGCTTCATACAGGGTGCAATTTTTTTGAGTGACCGTTGTAAGTTGTCCTTTTATTTTAGCCACTTAGCTGCTATCCGCCTCATCTAGATCTACTTCTGTGAGTCGTTTCCTGCATTTTCTGTAATGTTTTTTTTTTTTTTACAATCTCCAGCACTTTTTCCATTCAGCTGTGGTTTGTACATGACCAGAGTAAATTTAGCTTCATATTCAATATATTTAATGTTGTCATTCTAATGCTATACAAACACGCCAACAGCGTGGCCCTATGGATGGCAATGTGTATTGGTTGGTCTGTCAGTCTGTCCACCACTTTGGTCCAGACTGAAATATCTCAACAACTATTGGGTGGATTGTCATGAAATGTTGTACAGACGTTCAAGGTCATTGGACTTTGGTGATCTCCTGACTTCTGCTCTTGCTCCACGATGAGGTTTACATTTGCCATTTGTGAGTCAAATGTCTTGTATCCCATCAGCCTCAGCTTTACTTTGTATTTAGTGCTAATTAGCAAATTTTAGCATGCTAACACACTAAACTAAGAGGGTGAACATGGTAAACGTTACACCTGCTAAGCATCAATTAATTAGCATTGTTATGGAAGGATGTGAGCATGTTGATGTTGGCATTTAGCTCAAAGCAGCACAGTTCCTAAGTATAGCCTCACAGAGCTGTTAGCATGGCTGTAGAAAAATGGAGTAAAAATAATTTGCTCCCTTTGCAGTGCAAGACAGCACTGCACTGGGTAGTTATCAGTTGACCACCCTCAAACTAGAGGCCATCATGTGTTGGTACACATTTATTAAACTTCCTTTTAACTTCCTTGCGTTAAGCCATATGTGTGGTAGTACAGCGAAAAACTAAACATGAAAAAAGAATAAGGGTATAAAGTTATCACCAATAACCTGTTGTAGGTGTTAAAGTTTTGTAAACTGGATTTTTCTTGTAAAGCAGCCCATATTTGTGACTCACCCAAAATGCCCCTGTTGTTGTCCTTTCCTCATCCTTCATCATCGTTTTCATGCCCTATCGTATTAATGCCCCAATTCATTTTGAATTGGTTGAACTGTTCCGCACCACTGATGTTTTTCATTTTAGGGCCGGAGGAAAGACAGCATATTGCTGGCTCAACCTTTCCAAACAGCACCTGTACGAACTGTTTTTCTTCACCCCACTCATACAGCTCCATCACTCTCGCTCTCGCCCACTCTGTAGATTAGCTCTGCACTGTGCTAGTGGAAGAATGAGGCCAGCTAGAATCAAACATTAATCAGCTGCTGTTTTATAAGACAGAGAGAGTGCCTGCACTCGCTGGGTCCCCCTCCTTCTTGCCCTTAGCATGCCCTACCACCAAATGTTAATGTGACTGCCATTACTCATTTATGAGCTGCCCGCTGCTCCCTGCCCAGAGCCTGGTGTCCTGGCCTAGGCTGGCAGGGCAGGCACACTGCAGGTGGACGGCTGTGCCAGGGCGTTCAGCGGTGGCAGGGCCAGGTCTGTTTTTAAAAAAAACAACAAAAAAACGAACATGGTTGGATGGGCTGTGCTTTTTAGGCTGAAATAGGACTCTGGTGCTATCAGGCAGTTGTGAATATGGTGTCATATTTACAATAGAGTAAAAAAAAAATCACAATTGGAAAACAACACTCATCAAAACAGAGAGGATCACTCATTCACATAAGACCAAATGCAAGCTGTCCAATTTTTATCCAGTAAATGGGCAATATGATATGATGTATTCACATTTGGACTGTTGTAATTGGACATAAATCTTGCTAAATTGCCTCCATGGTGAGACTAAGTACCTCCATATGTGCAGACAGGCAGCTTTGAAGAGTAAAAGCTGAGTGGTTGTTCTCGGTATCCAGGACACAGAGCGCAGCAGGAGTCATTCTTATTCTTAGTAGTGACATCAATAAAGGAGCAAGTCTGCACAAGGTGAGACACACAGACACTCTCTCCTGACAGTGTGTGAAGAGTTGCCATCAGTGTCAGGCTGTGTGGCAGAAACTAATGAAGGAAGGAAGTATGGGCTGTGTACACATGTGTCTGGACCTGCTGTATGTGTGTAAAGAGAGTAAAAATAAAGAATGGGGAACAGAATAAAGGGGAGGAAGGTGAAGACTGAATGTATTTGTGTAGCAGGTTTTCTCTCTAACCTCTGTGCTGCTGTGAGCTTGTGTGCAGCAGCGACACTAAAGGTGTTGCTTAGTGTGAAGTGGCTGATGATTCAGGATCTAGCAGATTGTCACGCGATCCTGTTTCCCAGATGGCTTTGCTCTTTGCCTCACCTTTTTCCCCCATGGCGCTTACTGCTTCAAAAGAACTGAGTGGATACAGTCCAGTGAAGCCTTCACTGTTTCCATGCATGTTTAATGCCTGTACTAGAATTACCAAGAATGGCACTCTCCAGCACGTCAACATTTCATACAAATTGGTTCCCTCTCGAACATAACGGGGAACTTCGAACAATGTTTTTACACTCTGAATATTTTAAATACAATCAACCACCAGTGGAGTAACTCAGCCTGTAACCGTCACTGTTGCATATGAGGAAAGAGCACACAAACAGTTTCATGTTTATTTTAAGAAAACTTGCCCAAGGGGGATGTCTTCTCCTTCATCTCTCTTTTGCCTATGGAGCCTCATATATTTGTGGCCTTGAGGGGATTCTCAGCATGCAGCAGAAACAGGAAGTGTGTAGCCTGTGGCTAAAAGGTAGATACTTCTCCTAGAGTGTTACACAGCACACATACACACGTATGCTTCTCTCCTATGGGAGTGCTAATCCCCAAGAGATGAAAGGAGACTCCCACTGCTCTCTGATCCCTGTGTCCTGCTGCGGCGGTTCATTTGATGCCTGGCGGAGGGAGACAGGTCTAGTTGATGCTCCCACACATGGTGTCCTTGACCGAAGCACAGACGTGACATAGGCCAAGCCCCATGCTGATCCAGAAAGTTTCCTATTAGAAATCGATGTCCGTTTGACACCCCTTTCATTCAAGCGCTGTTTGTGGTGTGTCTGTATCATCATGGAGAAAGGAAGAAAAACGAGGAGCAGAGAGAGAGAGAAAGAGAGAGTGTGTGCCTGTATGCATACAGAAGACTCCTTCACACCTCCCTGAATCATGGTGTTTCCTCATGGGAGGCCAGGCGTTAATGCAAGATTAACTATCTCCTCTTCATTATAGGAAACAGAGTCCTCTGTTCATCCTTGATGCTTTGAAGTGTGGTGCAAGAGTTCACTCAGAGTCCATTTACCATGTCTGCTTTTATTGTGTTTGTGTGTGTGTGTGTGTGTGTGTGTGTGTGTGTGTGTGTGTGTGTGTGTGTGTGTGCTCTTTCACCTGTGTAGGGACGCATGTGTGTGTACATGTACAACCAGTATAATCATGTACCTTTGGACTACAAGCACAACAAAGAGAATGATTGAAAAAATGCACTTCACATCATTAAATGGGGAGGAAGACGGGGGGGATATTTCCTGAAAGCCTCTCCAACTTCCATGAGGACAAACTCAGTAATATCCTCCACCCCGGTGCATTCTTGGCATACTGAGAGCTGCTGCGGCTGCTGAATGATGTAGGTCTTTGTTGTAGTTCTCCTCAATGTCATGAATTTTAAAGAACAGATAATAAACTCCAAGGGTCCTTATTCAGCACAACAGCACTTAATAAGGAAATTGCTAACCTATATCCTCTACATTTAATCACAAATACAGTCCAGATGGCTATCTTCAGTTCTGATTACATCCTTAATTCTCTGCTTGACTGCTAGCCTAAATGGGAACCTTCCTTCAGAGAAAGAAAATAAAAGAATCAGCAGTAAGGGATTGCTCAAGGTGTCCCTGCAAAGCTCTCTGTTCTTTCCTGCACCTGAATCCCACGCTAAAGCCCACCTGGTTTTATAAAGCCAGAGGTGCATAAAATTTTATCGCACAGTATTTTATATGTGAGCACTTTAGGAGAGAAAAAGAGAGGAATGTTGTGAGCAGAGTGAAAAGACTGTGTGCGCTAACATTTTGTGAAAATGAAAAAACAAAAATTAAGCTCAAATCATTTTATGTTTGTATGGACTCTCCTACACTGTCAGAAACTTAACGTGGCATACCACATTAAATGTGAAGGTTATACTGCAGATACAGTCAACACACAAGACCTTCTTTGTCAACACATCTAGTTTCGTGGGCAATCTCCTGGATAGTTTTGTTTTTTAAGTTGCTATTATGGGCTTTTTCTCCATGTTCTTGCTTTTTAAAGGAATTGTTTAACATTTTGGGGAATATGCTTATCCGCTTTCTTGGCTAGAGTTAAATGATCAATACCACTCTCACATCTGTACATTAAAGCTGATGCTGGAGCCTGCAGCTAGTTATCTTAGCTTAGCATAAATACTGGAAATAGAGGGAAACAGCAAGTCTGGCTCTGTTCAGAGGCAACAAAATCACCTGGCCAATAGTCCAGCATAATCCCTGTGAAAGGGCAGCTTGTTTTTCCACTTCAGCTTTTGTACAGATTAGACCTACAAGATATAATGTGTTAATTAGTGATCTTTAGCGGTGCCGGTAAGCAGATTTTGTTACCTTTTTAGAGAGCCATGCTAGCTGTTTTCCCTCTGTTTCCAGCCTTATGCTAAGCTAAGTGATGAATAAAAATTGTACTTTCAGGTCAGTCTGTCTTTATGAGCAAACTCGACAGCCTCCTTTTGTCTTATATTTGAATGTATTTTATTACAAATACAGGTACCTGGACCCAAACCCCACACAACAGAGGTTACATGGGATTTGCTTCACAAACCATCTCTCCAATAGTCTATTATAACCAAGAAAACTAGGCCACCAATAGAGGTGTGTACGGCTCTTCTTAGCCATCTAGTCTTAACAACAGAATCTAGTCTCCACCCATATCAATTCAAGATTGGCACACCAAGGTCTTATAATCTTTCTGATTAGACAGTCTGAACTTTATCACATGCTTGGCAAAGGAGGTAAAAGGCCAGGGTCAGTGAACCATGACACTGCAGAAACACACACATTTTATACCTAAAAGTTTTTTTTTTTACCTTACATACATGGCAGCGGTATCAACTTTATCATCAAACTCTCGGCGAGAAAGCAGATAAGTGGCAGCAGACCTCATGGGAAATGTTACATTTTGTTGAGCACATCATCTGTAGTCTTACTTTATTGTGTCAATTATCACCATCACAGTTCATTTGACACCAATATTTTGGTATATGAAAGTGCTCCCCATAGCACCTCAAAATGAGTCCAATAAATCTGCTGTTAAAGTCTGAGAGCTAGCAACTAACTTGAAAGCTTGCAGCCTAGTTTAAAACTTGTATCCCATTTTGCTGAATAGCTCCACTCAGGCACCTCCAGTTACACCTTTGCAGAACACATTGCGCTGTACTTTAACCTAGTGCTAAAACAGGTGGCACATGGTCTCCCTGCAAAAGGACACCTTTGCGAGCTCATAAATAACAATGGTGAATGTTAGGTCCATGTAGAACACATGGGGGTCACCTCCGCGCAAGTAGGGCAGCGTTGTCCATGGAGGATTGGGGCGCATCCTCCCTCCGTCTATCTAGAAGTGGCTACCATCAGCAGGTTTAGAGCAGGAAGCGCCTGGTTAATATTTAGGACGAAGCACACTGAACATTAGTTTTCCCTCAGGCTCTCCTTTCCACCCTCTCTCTGGTGCCAGCTATGCGACAGGTGTCTTTTCAGCCCGGGATGTGATAAATGAAAGGCTGTTTGTCTGAAGCAGAAAATAAAATGCACCCTGTAGGGTAACAATAAAAACAGGGCTCCTAGACATGTTGAACTGGATTAATCAAACAGTAAAAGGTGCTCTCCTGAGACCCAGCCTGTACAGCCATTTATGAAAACAACTCCTCTATTAGTCACTCATTAACAATATGATTAAGTATCGCAACATCACCTTCCAAAATGTGTGCAGTTTGATATTTTGCCTTTGCTTCAGTGCACTCTTATTAGCACTTTTTACAAATCCTGCTGACAATCTGTAAAACATCTTTATTTTAATAAACAAGTTCCGTTGTGAGTTTTCTCAACTAATAAACTTCATTATGATGGCTTTTATGATGACACATTATGTAACTTTGCATTTATTGTAGTGTCAACGCATAAAAATGTCACTTAACCTCATTAGACGAGTGTGTCTTTTTGTCATCATTACCGTAGGAGTTAATGATGCTGAGAGAGAAGGGCACTGCTCTGGGTTGGCTGGAGGGACAGAAGACATGTACCTGCCTTCTCCTGAGACACTCATTAAGCAGCACAGCGTTCACATCACATCAGATCTCTGCCTGGGTCCACAGAGGGCTACATTAGCTGCGTATTTATATTTCATTGCATGCACATGCAAGTATTTGTCTTGCGGGGCTCAAAAGCAGATGCCTAAATAGTCTTGTCGAAGAGATAAAATAAGCACAGTCGTACCATGGAGGGTTCTGGTGGTTCTGAGCTGGTAAAGGATTAAATACTAATGAACATTTTATCTTGAATCAGCTACAACTCACAGGCTCTCCCAGTTCCACCTGCCACTCTCCTGGTTGTAGAAAATAGGATCCAGCAGACACACTGTCAGGTCGTCACACTGCGATGATGATAATGAATAATCAAATTGGACCCACAATATATTTATTTCTTGCTGGAAATGCGGTCTGTGGATGATGCCATATTATCACCATCACATTTCCTGCATCTGTAATTAGTGCAGAATTGCTGAAGTTTCAGTAAAAAGTAACAATCCATGTTACTTTCACTTTACTTTCATTTTTTTGTTTGTTTTTTTTTGTCATAAAAATTGCAAAGGTACAATTATGAAAACATATTTTGGCAGTGCATTTTCAGACATGACAATGAGGCCATACATACACATTCACACACTTGCACACACACACACACAGATACACAAACACGCCTCCTTATCCTGTCCACCCCCACACAAATTCACCTGGTAGAACAGAGTGACCTCGTTCTGCCAAAACCCTTCAGTCATCCTCAGTGCGCTCTCTCTCACACACACACACACACACACACACACACACACACACACTCATTTGCCTCTGAGTGCAGGCTCCCAGTGAGTACGCTCCCTCTGCGGACCTGTTAAGTGATTAGCTCAACGCTGCACACTGCTGCGCGCACACAGTAGAAAGGCTAGTCAGGATCACACAACCTATAGCGTCCTATACTCCTCTGATGAGCGGGAGATTAGCCAGAGACTGCAGAAGCTAATGATTCCATCACTGAGAAGTTAAAACAGGGTAGAGAGGTCTGACAGCCTGAAGGGACCGAGAAGGCAGTAAAATATTTGGCTGATTTTGGATTTTTAGATCCATTTAACATGTCAACAAAAATTGCATTATTGTGCAACTGTGCATGAATGTTCATAGGTTCGGGGACGTGCACAGACGTTTTAAGGGGCTTCATCTTAATTCAAAAACATGCACGCCCATTATGCTGTCTCCATTGCTCCTCCTGATATACACATGATCACACAAACGTACTTAGACCAAGTAGTTCCTGGATGAAAAAATCAGATCAGATGCATGTTCCGAATATAGAATACAAATGTTGCTCATCAAAAGAAGCTGATGTGTATGCTATATTAAACCCACCATCTGTGAAAACATGCTCACGACAATCTCAAACAAAAGATGCAAAAACAAAAGTACCTACTGAAGATTCAGTTGTTCACCAGTTTGCAAAAATGCTCCTCTTTAGCCATCTCTCTTCCCTGCCTCTTCTCTTTTGAGAGCACTGTCACTATAAACAATGTGCAGCACTCAAATTAAGCTCCATTATAAAGCCACAGCGCTTAACATTAGCTGAAAACAACAATTAGCCTGTTTTAGAGTTGAGCAACTTTGAGTTCCAGGATATCTAAAGCAAATGCAAAAATGTGATGAAATTGTAGTAAACATAGTTTCCTTAGTGTGGGCATGAGTACTGGTAAAGAAATTAGATAAACGCTGAAAATGTCATATTTTAGTACACATCTCAAGAATAATGAGATTTATGTTTTTGCATATACGTTTATATTGAAGTCTTTTGCTAAACACACTTACTCCATTTAGTGCAGTCTAAAAGTCAGGACATACTGACCACAAAACCGATCATGTGTTGACAGTGGGTGGTGCCTTTATGCTAGTTAACTAATGAGAAGAATTAAGTATAAAATGGTCATATATACATACAACCAAAACTACTGAGTAAATCACTACATTATGATAAAATGTCTCTTCAACTGAGAGAAACAAATGCCAAACCTGAAGATGATGACACCATCATTCTTTTAAAGGGATCTTGGCAGACTGTTACATAAATAATAAACAGCCGCAGTGGCAACAACAGCAACAATACTACAAATATTTATTTACTCAGTCTTTGTGTGTGTGTGTATCTGGCTGTATACATGCCTACTCTGTGTATTGTGATCATGTTTGTATGGACATGCAACACTTTTGTCATTAGGTTTTGAAAAATGGGGAAAGTCCACTGCTCAAGTGATGTTTCTGCAGCCAGCATTCAGAGCCTCTTACACTGTAGCTCTTTCAGTGGAAAGCAACAAAGTATTACAGTCTGTGCAGCACAAGGATACCCAGCTTGGAATGTTAACAATCTCAGATTTTTTTGCCAAGCACTCTCTCACGCTCTCCACTGTCTGTATATTCCACAGTAACAATCTCCCAGTTAAAGTGCCGCAGAATTTCAAGCCCTATTTGACTCACAGTAGGGGCTGTGTGGTTGCACATTTAAAGTCGTATAAAGGAATGAAGAATAGTGTGCCATAAGAGCTTACTAATCATACTAATCATCTGTTCATTTGTGAAGTTGTAGGGTTTACCCACTTTGTAAAACTCACACACTCAGAAACTCCATCAATCCATTCATTTTCTCACGCTTATCTGGGACCAAGTAACTGGCAGAAGGCTAAGCAAGGTTGTCCAGACGTCCCTCTCCTCAGCAACAATTTCCAGCTCCTCCTGGGGGATTGCAAGGCGTTCCCAAGTCAGATGAGATATATAATCGCTTCATCATGTTCTGGGTCTGCCCCAGGTTCTTCTACCAGTTGGACATGCCTGGAAAACCTCCAAAGGTGCACAGGAGGCATCAAGATCAGATCCCTGAACCACGTCAACTGGCTCCTTTCGACACGAAGGAGGAGCGGCTCTACTCCCAGCTGACCATAACTGCGGGTTGGAACGTTGATTGACGTCGAAAAAATCGAAAGCTTTGCCTTCTGGCTCAGCTCTCTTTTCACAACGGTCTGGTAGAACGCCTGCATTACTGCTGATGCCGCACCAATCTGCCCGTCGATCTCATGCTCCAGCAATCCACCATTTCCAACAGAGAACCGTGGCCTCTCATCCACCTCACTCGACTGCAAATGGCGCCAGTGTGTGCTGAAGAGGTCCCCGAACCAGACACTCTCACTTCAGTTAGCCCAGGTACCCCATATTCCTGCTGTACCCCCCACAGGACTCACCGGGGGACACAGCTATAAGCCTTCTCCAAGTCCATGAAACATATGTAGACTGGATGGGCAAACTCCCATGCCCCCAATAACCCTGCAAGTTTAAAGAGCTGGTCCACAGTTCCAGGACCAGGACAGAATCCACATTACTCCTCCTGGATCTGAGGTTCGACAATCAGTCCGAGCCTCCTTTCCAGCATCCTGGCATGAGCAGTGTGATACCCCAATAACTGGAGAACACCCTCCAGTCCCCATTTTTAAAAATGGGAACCACCACCCTGGTCTGCCATTTTTCAGGCACTGTCTCCAACCTCCACTAAACATTGAAGAGGCGTGTCAGCCAAGAGAGCCCAACATGTCCAGAGCCTTCAGCAGCTCAGGGCGAATCTCATCCACACCTGGCACCTTGCTGCTGTGGAGCCTCTCAACTACTTCATAGACCAAACTCTGCTTCCTCCACAGAGGGTCGGTTTCAGGAGTTCCTCAAAGTGCTCTTTCCACAGCTTGACAATATCCCCAGTCAAGGTCAGCAGCACTTCTCCTCCCCTGCTGAGCCAAGCCCTGCTTTCCCTTCATGAGTTATCTAACTCAAAAACTGATTAAATAAATTCTAGAAAGTAAATGCAAATTCATATTATTTCAGGAATTGTTTGATACTCATTTTGTATCAGTGCTTACATAATGCACACCATTTTATTCAGTGATACATTGGTGCATTAGTAGCCACTCTGAGAACAATTTACGTCTTGAAGTGCACATTTCACCATGAATATGACTCACCTCTTCATCCCTCTTTTTTTCTGTCTATTTTTATCTGATCACAAGCTCTCCAGCGTCCTTGATAATTTTCATGCCTTCCCCTTTTATCCTCGTTCTTTTTATCTTCACCTCACATCTCCTTTACTTAATCCTCTCTGTCTTTCTGTGTCCTCTTTGCTGTTCAATTTCCCCTTTATTGTTACCTCCAAAACGCTGTGACTTACTGTGCAGGCTACGTTTTCTTGCGTTAATAACTGTGACCTATTAACTGACAGAGATGTCTCAAGGGAGAACCACTTAAATTATACATAATCATTCTCTCACTTTGTTCGTCTCTATCTTCCTCACTATGCAACTCTCTTTCTCTCTCTGTCTTTCTTTCTTTCTTTCTTTTACTAATCCTACTGTATAAGGTCACCAATATCACTTTTTCAGAAGGTTATACCAAAGATAAAACAATCGTGGGAAGGGAAAGGGTGAACAGACACATTTGTCCGAGTTAGATAATTATATCCAGTAAGTGTAGCAAGTGTATTTCTTGTGATCTGACAAAGAACTTATGTTTTCATTCTGCTGTCATTTCCCTCTCAGATAATTTAACAGTTAAGCCAAGTGTAAAGTTCAAACACTCTTAATTCACTTACACCAATTCCTTACTTATATATTCTAATTTCAGGTTATTTGTAATGATCACATTTCTTCAAATTTAATATAATCCTAAAACACATAGTATTCAAATCTTTGATGCTTGAAGTCAAGAAAGAAATATGCAAATATATGCCACAGTCTGACACAAGACACACTGAAATAGTTTTTCACATAAAGGTACTTTTTATTCTATTCATGGCAGCAGCTACAATTTTTCACATTTTCATTAACTTGACTGAATAAATCAAGGCATTTCTATAGCCTGCCATTCCTGGTATTATTATCCCTGCCATTCTCTGTAAACTTGCTTAACTGGAAACTTGTTTCAATGTTTAGTGTTGATTGAAAATTGCATGTTGGTCAGTAACTTGTGATTGGTCAGGGCAAAACCCCAATCATCCCACCACAAATGGCTCACGAGATTAATATTAGACTGGATAGTGGAGTGACAATGAAATGGTCTTTTAGTCTGAACATCAGGGTCAGGTTAAGTGGTTCTAACTGGCCTAAAATTCTCAGACATATTTGGTACATATTTTGAATATTTGATTCTACGTTTAGGCTTTGGCTTTTAATAAACTGTATTATAATTAAAGGTACCTTGTGGAGTTTTTGACCACTAGTTTTCACGAGTGGGTCCCCGATTTTGTTTGTATCGCCCACACACACGGGCGCGAGCGACACAACACACTTTCCTGCTTTGCAAATGTTTCATGAGGAAGGAAATCAGCTTGTTTGTCAGACCTCAAGGATACACACAGTGTATTCTGGTGAGAAGCACCTTTAACCTGGGAAGGTCAGCATACAGTGTGTCCACCTGCTGCAGGGCTGCAATCCTATTACCACCCTTATGATAGGAAAGACATCCCTCACACTCCAATCTGTGCAATATTCAGACACTGCAAATGCATTTCCTATTATTATACATTGAATCTCAGCTCCTGCACCTCCAACAAGCCTTTATTTAATCAGTGATCTTTATATATTGTACATGCATATATTTAAATTGTCACCCTACCAGCAGTTTATTGCACCTCAATACTCCAATTCCATGCTTATTCAATCATTTCTCAGCCAATGAACGCGATTTTCAAAGATTGTATGTAAATTGTTTCCGTCCTTGCATTTGTGAAGGTCATTATAGCTCCCATAATATCATAGCTTCAAGCACACCTGAGAACACTTTCCAAGTAAATCAATAACTCAGTTTCAACATACATCATTGGCATGGAGGCATGATTTTTGATGTTGTAGTTTGTGTGGGCGTGTCTGTGTGCAGAGCCGCTCCTCCTTCGTGTCGAAAGGAGCCAGTTGACGTGGTTCAGGGATCTGATCTTGATGCCTCCTGTGCACCTTTGGAGGTTTTCCAGGCATGTCCAACTGGTAGAAGAACCTGGGGCAGACCCAGAACATGATGGAGCAATTATATATACAGAATGAAGAGAGCAGAGCAACAGCAGTGTCAAAACGTTCTCATATTTCAGTAGCAAAGAATGTTTCACGTTTATTTTATGCAGTCTTATGTGAGATGTAGTGCTCGATTGAATTCAGCTGCTGGAAGCCATTAACAAAAAAGCAAATGAAATGCAACTTGTGTATAGGTAGTTTTACTAGTTTTGATCAAAATCAATTTTTAGCCTTTAGCTTATGTGCATAAATAGCTCGTCATACGCCCACAGATCAGCTTGTTGTTCCTTTGAACATTTTTATCTTGTGATTTTAGTTGTATAATAAACATGTGATTTTCTGTCAAATAAGAACTTTTTCGTCTTGCAGAGAGCACATATAGGATGCTTTATAAATAATTCTCAGATTCTAATCTGAGTTATGAGTAGTTAAAACCCTATTTTAACTTTCAGCATGACTCCTTGGAGTGATCCTGATATACAATAAATATGAGCCCAAATGTTAATTTTTGTTTAAGGTAAAAAATTAAAGAACTGAACACAAAGCTCTCAATTTACAAGTCGATTTCCATTTCTCAGCTATGTTCGTGGGTAGTGACTAAAAGATTGACCATGGGTAAAAATGGCCCAAATCAGTTTCCCTCACAGGGTGTCTGCACTCACCTTTAGGGACGGTTGAGGAGCTCGGATATCCAGAATCAGCTCACTAAATAAAGCCAGCTGAGGTTATTCTGTGCATCTAATCAGGACACCTTCCGTATGCCTCTCTGTGGAGGTATTCTGGGCACATCCAACTGGGAGGAGACCCCGGGGGCAGACCCAGAACTGCTGGAGGGATTATTTATCTCATCCAGTCTGGGAACTCCTCAAGATCCCCCAGGAGGAGATGGAGGTTGTGGCTGGGATGAAGGATGTCTGGGTTACTGCCACAACAACCCAGACTCAGATAAGCTGCAGAACATGGAAAGAAGGAAGGATGGATGGATGAATGGCCAGACAGACCTCAGTTGGCAGCTGGCAGCAGTTAGCGGCTAACTCAAAGAAGAACAAGAAAAAGAAATTAGCAGCTAACCTACAGAGACCAAAAATGTCTGCGAATTGGGGAAACAACAAGATCCAGGAGCTTGATGTATGTTATGCATCACACCAGATGCCGACAGAGTTGTGTTGCACGTCACTCTTCTTTTGCTTGGTTTGGTTCAGTGAAAATGAGCAAAGCCGGCATAATGATGGGTCTTCTTTACGGCAGTATTGCGGGATCTCTGTTTAAAAACAGCTTTGGGCACGACTCCAAATGAATGATGATGTTGTTTTGTATCTGATGGACGTGTAAATAAGCAACTGTTTGCTAACAAGTTCACTATATCAACTTAAAAGGTGATAATAATGTCAGTGTTGTGTTTACAACTTGTTTCCGCTGCCCCCAAGTGGCCAAAAAAATCAGTTATTCCAGGTTCAAGATAAAAAGCATAAAACAATTCTCCCATATACATAAAGCAGGTTTCTTTAATTAGTTGGCTGAAATTCCTCCAATTGAATGTAAGAAATCAGACAGGAAGTGCAAGCTACTGAATCAGGGAGTGCACTCACCTTTTCATTTTTCATTCAAAACTAATTTTCATTTATAGTGACAGAACTGAAGAAAATAGTTGTCACGCAGAAGTTCATCAAATGTATAATGAAATCATTTTTTAAAAATCCACAGTTAATAGTTAAATCACCTTTGTGTTGAGTCTTGATGACTGAGATTTACAAAGCAGACATTATAATGTCACATACTCATAATACTGTACTGCTATTGTAGGAACATTAGCACACACAGATGAGGTTTGAATACAACTTTTATTTAAGTGCTCATCAATCGGACACCATTCATTCCTGTCTGAATTGTTGAATGTTAAGTGCAGACAGACTCATTTGACCATATTCTTCAGTGGGTTTATACGGTAGAGATGCCCTTGTGCATTCATACTGAGACTTTCTTTGCTTTTCATCATTTGAAGAGGTGGAAAGGTTTCCCAAGCATCAGTCACATTATTCTGTTTTAGTGTTTTTAAACATAGCAAATGCTCAGGGTATTTAAAGGTGCATTGTGGGGACTGGATAGCTCATTTAATTTACATTTCTGAACTATGTTTCTAGCTGATAAATAACATACTCACCAGGGAGCTCTGCAGGCAGGCGAAGCCCTGCACACTCTACCAATATCGTATGAGTGCAATATTTTCATAAAGGCACTGAAGTTACTTGTAGCACAGCACAGAAAGAAATCATTTATAAGACGTCCTGAGTATAGAATTAAAAGCTGTAAAGGATATTTGGATCTGTGGTGCCACTGAATGACTGTGCCACAGCTCTTTGAATAATTATAGCTCTTGAGCACTCGCATTATACTCTTGCATAGCAGTTAACCTTCATCACATGGGTTTGTATATTATGTGAATGGTGAGCAATGGTAAAATGAAATGAATAAGAAATGTATTTGCTCTGAATACATCATGGCCTTTATTTCAGTTAATAACTGTATATGCTGGCGTTGTATGCAGGCCTGTGTCCTTTTTTCTGCTGTTTTTTTTCTGGCAGGGCACTGGGGAGCGCTGGGATGAAGCGCTTGTACAGTGAGAGAAAGAAACGCTGCAGATGGGTTTTGTTTCTATGATGACAATATCTTAACGCTAAGTAAAGGGTGTGACTACACAGCTAACAACAAGCTTACAACGTATAGGGTGATAAAAGCACAACGCTCACCAGCAACATTCAGTTTCTGGCCGATCTGCTCCCGCAAATGGGCTTTTTTTGTCTCTGTCTGACATACCATAAAGCTCAGGAAGTTTCTCCTCCATTTTCTTGGTTATCAGGGTGATGAGCCCCATCCAATATATAATTGGTTGCTTGGAAAAAAGCACCAGTGATGACACCAGCGCCTTTCTGAGAAGTTCAGAGATTTTCAACTAGAAATGCTCAGAGTGGTCGCACCAAAAAGGCGGAGCGCTCTGAAAAAAGATGCTCAGTGCAGCGCTTTTTCTCTAGGTGGCCACATGCGCTCACATCTCATTGAGAACAATTGAAAAAAGACACTGGTGCTCAGAAAAAAACGCTATGTGGACCCAGGCCCTTACTGCTGAAAATATACTGTACATCCTGAAAGAGAGGGAAGGGCTTTCTGTGTCTTTCTCTCTGTATACTGTATATTTCTTGCCACTGCCATTTTTTAGCCATGCTAGTGGCATGGCCCCAGGGATGGCAATGTCAGTCCGTCTGTTGGTTGTTCGGTTGCACCACTTTGATCTAGACTTACATATCTCTACAACAACTATATGGATTGCCATACAATTTGGTACAGACATTCATGGTTTCTAGATGATCCTAATGACTTGATCCCCTGACTGAATTTGTGGTTTTGAGTGAAATGTGTCTACTGCCAACTGTTGGACGGATTGCCGTGAACGGATTTGGTCCCCCTCTAGATGAATTGTAATAACTTTGGTGATCCCTTAATTTTTCACCTAGGCCATCATCGGGTCACAATTTCCAAATACCTGTAACTATAATGACATTCCCACCAGCCTCAGTGTTCTTTGTGTTTAAATTTAGCAAATGTTAGCATGCTAACATGCTAAAACGCAAAACTGAGAGGTTAAACATTACAAATGCTAAACATCAGCATGTTAGCATTTTAAACTTAGAGCATGTCAGCATGCTGACATTAGCATTTAGATCAAAGCATCTCTGTGCCTAAGTACAGCCTACAGAGCTGTTAGCATGGCAGTTTTGTTATGTATAGCCTACCATCTTTTTGGTTTACACTGCTTTGAATAATACAGTAATCCTTTATGTTGCTGTGTGCTTTAAATCTCAAACGTCAGTCTGCAGAACCAGACACGATTGTACACACAGAGCCACAGACAGTCCAGACATTGCTGGCCAAAATGCAGACGTCCGCTCTTTTCATAGTAGAGCGATGCATTTTTAATGAGCCTGTATCACCATTCAGAAAGAGGGAGAGGAGAAAGCAGTGGAGCCGCTCAAGTCAATTTCAATATTCCTGGATCGCTGTCTCTGCCTTGTCCCCATCATATCTTCATTATCTCCCCCTCTTTCAATTTATTTTTATCTGTGAATAACCAAAGGACCAGTAAATGAGGAAAAGGAAGGGAAAGAATTCCATGTACATGGAACAGAGAGAAGTTTGATGTGGCACGCAGACAGGGGAGAGATAACTCACATAACACACAAACAGTGTTCCTTTTTGTTTACAGCACCCAACGATGGACTCGTTCTTTCTTTTGCTCTCTGCGTCTAGCTTAAGGCGGGAGAGAATGGAGAGTGTTTGAAGAGCTGACACAATGAGTCAGAGTGAGGCGAGAGTGAGTGTGAGGGAAGGGCGGTAAAGGTTTAGGCGTCTGCACTGACAGCTTTCTCCTGCAGCCTGACAGAGCTTTGTTGAGGATCTGGGGTTTCACTGCTGTTGCCGCTCCAGGGTTTCACTGATGTTGCTGCCGCAGTAAGCGCCCAGTCCTGACCTTTTCATGAACACCGTATAAATATCCATCCTTCACATGGCGACCGCTTTGCTGCGACCTACCCCTGCGATCCACATTTGTGGGAGAGAAAAGGAAGTTGGAAACAGGCTGTGTTGTGTGTGTGTATGTGTTGACAGATGGCCCATGCTGCCAGTAAAACGTCATCGCAGACCACATCTCCCATGAGGCTGAGCAGTGGCGAGGATGGCCATTACCATCTGTGCCCCTGATGCTGCAGACAATACAGAGACCACATGTGTCATACCATGTTTCATACACAAGGCTGACTGTAATGCCCCTTGCAGGGTATTAGTTCGGGTGTGTCAGCACTGTGGAAATTGGTTGATATTTTGCTGCTTCATCTTGCAAACTAACTCTGACATATTGGAGCTGTAAACCCCATTCTGTCCCTCTCATTTCTCTTCCCCCCCGCCTGACTCTCTGCTTGTCTGTCCATCATGTCTTTCCCTCTGTCTACTGCCCTCTCCCCTCCTCTCCATCATCCCGCCTGCTGTCTCTTCCTCACTCTGCCGCTCTCCGACTGTAGTTAAGAGAAAGCATGAAAAAAGATGAGCAAACACGCCGGCTGCCTTGGAATTCATTTTCAAGCCTCACGCGCTCCCGCCTTCTCCCCATCTCTGCCTTCTCTCCACCTGCAATATTACTCCTCCGCTGCTCCCACACAGGATTAGGCTTAAATGAGAAATGTATTGTTTCCTTCATTCACTCAAGTCAAAGAGTAATTGAGTTAATCTGTCTGGCTTCTGTCTGTTGGGGAGCAGCAGAGATTAGGGCCTCTGTTGGCAGAGATGGAATCACAGCTTTAAAAAATGGAATAAAAATGTCACCGTGCCTTTAATGACAGCCGGTATGACATTTCCCAGCAAGCTTTTCATAGGAAATACGTATTCAGAATTTTTTCTCCCAGTACAATGGAGGGAAATGCCATGTTGTTCCACTATTTCATCACGGGATGTCTATAAACTAACTTTTATGAACACTTCATCAGCTAGTGCATATCTAGTACTTAAGATATCAAATATTATTATAAAGATGTTACTGTGTTTTTTGTCACTGATTCCAAAGTGTTTGAAAATACACAAGATAATTCAAACTATCTTGATGTGTTGTCAGCAATTCAAAACTTTTGAGCTGGACAGAATTAAAGTTGGTACTGTATAGGTGTAGGTGCAGCAACTTTAATGGACCTCACTGAATTATACAGCACCATCATGTAGGTCCCCTGGGAAAACAAAATTTCTCCTAAGCCCAACACAAGCTAGCTTGATTATGTTGACGTATAACCGGAGAGATGGATATTTGTCGCCTCTCCACATCTGACAACCCTGCAAATTTCCCTGCGTGTGCAGGAATTTGCTTATCCCACCTAGGCAGTAACCATGCCAACATAGCAATTGTGCCTAATGGATTTCACTGCACCATTATTGCTGAACACACAAATAGTTATGGGGTGAATGAAAGCTTTTTTCCTGTGCACAGCAGAAAGACTAAGTTCAGTTTTACACAGTTTTGAGTTTTTTGTTTTTTTTTACAGAATAATAGTTTTTATGGAGGCTTATTGCTCCAATGACTGATTGGAAGTGAGCTGGGGTGTGTCAAAAAATGACGAGCCACTCCATGTGATGCCCCCAAATCCTGAGGTATAACTGGCTGATGGGAAAGACCATCAGGTCACCACATTATATCCATGGAGATCACATAGTAAACAAGTGACTATATCTCTTTATCTATAAAGAGATAAATCCAGGATGCACCTGAAAACAAAGCCAGGAATAATGTTAATATTAACTGGCTAGCAAATCTATGCTTTATGTTTGGCTAATTCAAATGAATGCACTTTTGGGAAATACCCTTATAAACTGTCTTGCCAAGAGTTGGATGAGAAGATTAATACCAAAGGTGACAAAATCCTTCTACCAGCAAACAAACGAGATGCATCATGTTAATCAGTGAGCTTTAGAGGTGCTGGTAGGCGGATTTTGTTACCGTTGGACAGAGCCAGTCTAGCTGTGTACCCTATTTTCAGTCTTTGTGCTAAGCTCAGCTAACCGGCTCCAGCTACATATTTACCGTACAGACATGTGAGTGGTATCATTTTTCTCATCTAACTCTCAGCAAGAAAGCAAATGAGACTATTTCCCAAAATGTCAAATTATTGCTTTAACTGTTTCCAAAGATATTCAAATGTCTTTGTGTTGTGTTCCTGTTTTGTTAAGCATTGGGTTACTCGAAAATGCCATGCTCAGGGACACATTGCTTAAGTCTATGCCCAACCTTGGCTAACATATTCAGAATGCCCCAGACTAACCCCAAGATGTGAGGTTTTAACCAAATGTTTCAATCTGTGCACTTGAAGGCCTCTTCAGTGCCAAGACCCTGTGCTTTTAGATTGTGCAGATTTTCTGCTCTCCTGTACTATGACTCAGATCTAGAGGGAACTTAAAAAAGACTTAATAATAAAACAGGTCAAAGTCCAGGGTCTGGCCTGTATTGATTCTATTCAGTAAGTAAAGAGATGAGAGAGAGAGAGAGAGAGAGAGAGAGCGCAGAAAGTCCCTGGGTACATCCAAAGTGACTTGAGAGATTAATGACCTAAGATATTAACTAGTGTACAAGATAGTGAATCACCTGAGAAGACAAACACTGGCCACCTGAAGACAACAGTGCATACCTTCAGTGCCTGCCAGCACACCTCCACCTGAGTAAATATATGAGTGGATTAGTGGAATTAAGTCTCCTGGAGGACCAGTTGGCAGGCTGAATAGGACAAACAGGTGCTTTTGTTTAGAGGTAGATGAAGGAGGAATAGCTCCAAAAACCTCCTCTGTCATTCTGCTTTTCCCCTGCCTGACAGTAAACATTAATTTGCCTGGATCTCAAAACAGCTAGACAATTATAAAGAAGTGCTCCGTGAATAGTTAGCAGTTATTTAGGCAATCCTGTGCCACCTGTCTGGCTCCAGATACATCAGCATTTTCTCTTCCTGTTCTCTGGGTGTTTTCTCCTGGGTTTCTGACAGTGATCAGGGGAGTTGGAGCAATGCTGAGCTGTGCTGACAAAGCCAAAAGGCTCTGCACTTCAGGCTCCGGAGTGGCTGGATCGATGTAGTGCCATCACCGTGGCCTGGGGAAACGGCTGCCACCATCCTTCATACTGCACTGGATGTCCTCATCTGCCTCTCTGTCACCTCTGTGCCTGCAGCAGGACGGAGATTTATGCATAGCAGACAGCTCCAAGTCCAAGCATACGTTATAGGTTAGCAAGCTACAGCGCATGACACTAGCAATGCTGTTGGCTAGCTTAGATAGGCTCACCGTTTGGAAGGTTTAACACCTACACTGACAAATTGATGCTGGCAAGAAAGTCAAACTCAGCCATGGATTTGGCATGGAAATAAAGCATAGCAATTAATTTGATATTTTAAAACCCGAAGCTGTGATTGCA
The DNA here is from genome assembly GCA_002120245.1 of Maccullochella peelii. Taxonomy (NCBI): domain Eukaryota; kingdom Metazoa; phylum Chordata; class Actinopteri; order Centrarchiformes; family Percichthyidae; genus Maccullochella; species Maccullochella peelii. Next base: position 17,651 of record LKNJ01002859.1, on the reverse strand, counting down.
GTACGACTGACTCTGCTGAACACATTCCTCCACCACAGACTTTGTTTACATGGTGATTTGCAGGTTTAAATATACTTTTCACACTCAAATGTATTAGCTAATATTTTTGTATTAACACAATGTGTTTACACCCTGAAGGTTTGTGAGCATGAGGAATGTTGGTAAACACTGCAGGAAACACTTTGAGAATGGGAAAAGGGCGCTCATCCAGGTGATAATAATAAAGTGGATAGATCACTTCCTGCTAAGTACTGAGAACTTTGAGAAGGAAAAACTGTATATGTTTTAACACTGACATGTTGGTGCGTGCGCCAGCTTTGGTACATTGCACACACGTTCAGCAGCTGTCATTTTAAGGCTGCGATTCATTGTGCACTCATAGACGGTGTGTTTCTGCTTTTTTCATTCAGTTGGGGCCCGTCTCAAGAAGCAGGATAATCATGTTAGTTGAATAAAGTAAAACCCATGACCCCGAAACCTGACTGTGGACTGAAGTAAAAAAGAGCTATTCTTCCTTGTATTGCTAAACTACTAATTTAATAATCCTGCTTTGGGAGGCAGGCCCTTGGTGTGCTTTTGTGTTCTGTATTCAGTACAGTTATTTCTGGTTGGGTCTTTGATTCTCAAGCTTTGGCTCGAGTGAAAACAAAATTTAGCCAACCTCTCCAGGGCCCCAGAGTAAATTTTAGAAGCGGTTCGCCAGGCTGGCAACCAGCCATCAGCTTTTGGTTGCCAAATCAACAGGATGGATGGTGTATTTTAATTGTTTGTAATGGGAGTGATAATGGTTCAGTGTAATTATAGCCCGTATTTAATTAATGAAAAATGATACCAAGAATGATTAAACATATTTTACTTAATACAAACGACTTTTTGCTTCTCTTGCTGTCTTTTGTGTGTCACACATACACACAACACAACACACAAACACCACACATACTGTAGAACCAGTGTTTTTAGTTACTCAAAGGCAGAATAAAACATTAACATACTAATTTTAGACAGCAAATTTTCAAAGTAATGTATCTAGTAGGGAACATTAAAATAGGTGGAATAATTACCTGCTGCAAAACTAATAAGATCTGAAATGTGTCATGTCAAATAAGATGAGACAAAAAAAAGGCACTATGTTTTTGAGATTAAAGTAAACAGAAAACTTAGTTAGCTGAACCATTTTTCACCTATTGCAATGCCCTCTTCTCTAAGTCAGTTCTGCTTTGCCTGCCAGGTTTGGATGAAGCTTGAACGTCTCTTTGTTCAAACTGAGCTTTCTGAAGGTAAGTGCTGTCTTGTGGGTTATCCTGTGGTGCCGACTGTTTATCTTTGGAGTTTTTTCAGCTTTGTTGTTTATATGAGGTGGTATGGTAATCCATGTAACAGCAGCACTCGTGCTTTCTTAGGCAGAAGGTTTGGCCCATACGCTCAGGTGGACGTATGTCGAGGGATTCTTTTAACACGGGAAAAGTGGTGATCAACAGGGACGACAAGAAAGCAACAAAATGGTTAGCAGAGGTCCAAATCTGGGCAAATTTGATTTATAGTTATGCGTTATATGGTGTAGCTCTCAAAAATGTACAGTACGTGTTGGGGCCACGGCAGCTGCGGAGATACCATGTGGAGGCTGCAAGCACTGTGGTTGGTCAGTATGGGCTGCTTTCCTTTTCTCCTACAAATTTCTGATGTCGGTAGAGATTGTTGCGGGTGAAGACAACATTAAGGAAGTCAAAAAAAGACTAGTTTTCTCCTTTTGAGGAACACACATCTAGCAAAGCCATCTGCACTGTAAGCCCTCACCGTGCTCACCGCTCTGTCACAGCAAATAGAAAAATGTAAATACAGCGACTACACGTCATTCTTCTGCGATTCAGTTATGAGACACAGCGAAACAAAAGAAGTTCTTCATAGCTCATTATCGTTTAATATTACAAAGCTAATATAATTAAATAATTTTAAGTCAGTAACTTTAATTTAATTTTCATTTATTTAATTGAAAAGGGACAATGTACATTGATCAACATTCAAACAAATGTAAATGCACCTGAGTTAGCAGAAGGGCTAGTTTTCATCGGCAGTCCCTTTGCCTGATGTTAGGCATCCTAGAATAAAAATAATACAATATGTACAATAGTTAAGATACTACATTGGGATAAAAAGCATATACAATACAGTACTAACTGTGCAATTAAAGCACAGTAGAGCCTGATGACATAGGGTTTGCATTGGTGCTGTCACTGGGTGAAATCTGACACTAAATTATAAATCCAAACACACTGTAGGTATCTATTTATATTTGGGTCAATTAATTCCGTCTTTACTATCAAACCCTACTCTTAATAAATCTGAACCAAACCACTACACTGCAGCAACATACATATAGTACAACCAGTTCTCCTTCATCTCTCAAACGAGCACCAATGATGGAGCTGTGCTCTCTGCAGCACGTTCAGTTCCAGTGGAGATTGGTCAGCTGACAGCCAGTCCTGTTGGATACCGGTCAGTCCTAAACCACATTGCTTGATGACAGCCAAACATGATGGACTCAACTTTGCTCTCAAAGACAGCACATAAACCACTTCCACTATACTGTATATAGTGACTCGCTTAAGAATGGCAATTAAGCCTATTCCCATTGCTTGTGCGATAGCACGTGTACCCATTCTCTCACCTGACAACCTAAACAGCCTGATCCTTTATAGATTAATGACTTGTCACCAGCTAATGTATTTTTATCACAAGGTCATGAGTGATATATTATCAGTTAATGAGAAATACAGAAATGTGAGGCGGGGAGCAGGTAAACACACACACTTCACCTTTCAGAAGGGTTTTTTCTGGCCAGCGGTGAGGTATCCTGCAGTGATAAGAATAATGGTTTTGGCGCCATGGCCCGAGGAGACCGACCTCCCATTCCCTCCTGGTAGATAGCTGAGCGGAGAGGTTCGGCCTCTCCTATTGTGCCTCATACATCTATAGCAGACTATGAGGTTTAGTACTGCCCACTTAAGGGACAGCGGTATGCTCGTATTAAGGACCACTGCAGATCTCTCTGATAGCTGTCACTAAGGGACTTGTATAGGAAATGTAAGGAGGGGCAGAGTGGTGGAAGAAAAAAAAGACACTTGCATGAGATTATTTACAAATCATCCAACAGGAAAATGTCTTTGCAGGCCTGAAAGACAAAAGAGGACGCTCACAGGGCATAATATTGTACCTTTCGTCTGATGGGCTTTAAGGCGTGCTCGATTTCTCTGTCGAGTGCCATACAATACGAGTCCACTGATATCCCTCATTATTTAATTTCACTTTAGGTCGGAGTTTCACTTGAAGCAGTGAATAAGTGCGAAAGAGTCCTTGTTGAAATCCTCCCGTCACTATCTCTGTGATCTCAGCATTTATACAGCGTTAGGCAGTGGGGGACATCAAACACTCTAAAGAGGAAAAGTGGGAAATGTTAGGTGCAAATGTATCAGTCATGTTTTTAATTGATTTTCTGGAACGAGCCAGGGTGACTTCAAAGCAAATAGCTGTTGAAAGAAACTCAGATTTGTTGCATTTAAGGGAGGGCTGCACTCTGAAAGGTTCAGGCAGTTTTCTTTTAATTCAAGTACCTACGCATATCCAAAGTCAAACTGGGATTGTGTAAAGGCTGATTATACAGGATGAAATATTTTAGCTGCCCTGTGGTGTTAGAGTTTATGATGAATGTTAGCTTACAAATCATATGTGCTGCTATTTACAACGCAATATACTGTACATTTCCTGCCTACTGTGTACAGAATAGGACTTTGACTTAAAGCAGCACTAGTCAAAATTTTTGTATCAACAATGTATTGAATGACTATGTGCGATTTAAAAGGGGTTGCTTGTAGTGACGAATCCACAGAGAATTATCACACAACTGTACCGTTCCCCACAGCTTTAGAGAGCATTTTGGCATCTTTCAGCTCATTGTTTTGGATTTATGTTTGTCTGTTTTGTTTCACTCTCACCACTCTCATCAGTGTTGTTTCCAGCAGCAGCAGTAGGCAGCTGTTTTCAGCGAAAACAAATCTGATAAACCAACTGTACACTACTTGCCCAGACAGTTGGTGACTAGCTAGTGAGCATAGTGGAGCATTTAGCAGCTAAAGAACCATATATTTCCCTCAGGAGAGCTAAATGAAGATTGAATATTCTTACATTGATCAAATGGCCAGAAAAATGATGACAAATTAATGCTAATGTTGTTTTGTGTCTGCTGGATATGTAAATTGGCAACAGTTTGCAAACACATTCACCATATCTACTTTATATAAGCTAGTCCCCCCCCGTTCCTTTCTATACTTGTGATACTTGTGATTTTATTTCTTTACTTAGCTTGCTCTTTGAAAAATTTAGAGCATCCACTTAATTGGTCATGACTCCAATTGTATGACCACACAAACACTATTCCTACACAAACTGTATGTTAGTGGGTTCGACACTTAATGTAAAATGTTTCCTGTTTGGGCCTGAAGCAGTATGCATTGATTCCTGTTTTGTCTTTGACACTGTGCCTTATGGCTCAAGGCTACCAGTTGGAGAAGCAATTATCTTCATAATGACAACATCAGCGCCCGGCTCACAACAATTTGTCCCCATAGTCCATGTACCTGTGCTCTTCAGATGAACGTCATCTGCTTTGTAGGCTGGGCCCTCTAGAGAAGCCAACCTAAACCTTTGGTTGATTGATCAGTGGAATGACCTTTACAGCTTCAAATGGCAGGAATCTAACTGAACAATTGCTTCAACATTACTGTGGCTGCATGTTTCCATCTCAGAGTCTCCCTCCTTAGATCTGATCAGTGGAAAGTGACCAGCTGGACTGGTGGAAAGGCAAAGATACCTCTTTAAACAGCAAGCACAAACCCAAATAAAGAGTCAAAAAAAGAAGCAGTGTGGAAATCATGGGTATGTGACAGCATTCGGTGTAGCTGACCTCTGAGATGGCCTTGATCTCCTCCTAGGGAAAATACGCGTGAGTTTTGTCCCTGGTCTCGGGGTATGGAGACTAATGGCTGGCCCTGGCCTATTGCTAGCCCCAGGGGGCTTTGGAGTAGAGACAGGATTAGAGAGAAATGGATGGGAGCAACGGATAATGAGGGAGATCTGTCTTAAGTCTAATCATTGGATTTAGAAGACATGATCTGAGCTGGAGAGAGGGAGAGGGCAAGCAGAAAAGAGGTACATTTCTTGTTGTGATTACACCTTTTATCGCGATTGAACATCCAATGTGTTCCCATGGTCAGCGGCTTGCAAGGCTGTTATATTCAGTTAAAGCAAACACGTCATTCATTGATTTACATAAATGTAGTGAAAGTGTAGTTTCAGCGGACTCGGATAAGACACCTCATTATTGAGATGCAGTGGTACACTTTTTATCACACAAATTTAGTGTTGCCTTTTCCTCTGGCCTCCATTCCCTTAAATTAGTCTGTCAGACATAACAGATATTTCTGTTCCTCTATAAGTGTATATTTGTAATGCTAATTAGGGAAATTGTGGGGAATCAAATCAAGTTGCTGAACGCAGCAGCTAAACAATCACAAGGGAAGGATGCAAACACGTTTATGTTAATAACACAAAAACGGGGAAAAGAGAAAAATAGAAAGAAACCAGAAAGAAGAGAGGGCTGTTGGTCGGCTCAGTCAGTCGCTGAGGGTGATGGAGAGTGAGAGCTGAGAGGGAGAGAGATAAAATGAGAGAATGTAAGAGGAGAGGGGGGAGAAAATTAAAGCTGATTGCCTTGTGAGTGAGTCTTTGGTTTCTCTGAGGAGGGGCAGGTGGAGGAAGCCTGTTTTTAGTCTTATAGTATTTATTAAGGCCAGTCTCCAGGGTAATCAAGACCAGCTAAAAATAACCAGCTAAGGTGTGCTGCAGTCATAAACACTGGACACAGACTGAGCCCTGCCTTATGTACTGTAACTGGGCTCATTTACTCACCCGGCCATGATGTCTCCCCCATTCAAATGGCAAGCATTTCTGCTCTGTGTCAGTTATCATGATGAAAGTGTAACCATTACATAAAACCCGAAGTTTGTTCTGTATGTTGTACAGTGTGTGCAGTAGGGACAATGTGATTCACACTAGAAAAAAAAAATACTTACTTGAGAATAATGGGCTTTCATTACAGTCATTTTACGGTTGAGTGAGAGTCCCTTTTGTCCCCTGATCCTTGCCCCTAGTTTGCTCACATTCCCCTCTTTGTCACTTGGCCCAGCTGAGGTCCCGCCACCTCGCTTTGGGCTATATGAAATTATTATATTGTACTGGAAGATAACAGACAGCGTGTAGCCTTGAGGCATTTTCTTCGCTTCACCTCCTTAAAAAAGATATTGCTGTGATAAAGCGTGGCTCCTTCTCTGCTCACGCTAAATCGAAGGGGAAGCCTTAAAGGCAAGGTCTGGTGAGTGGGAGCCAGATGAAAGAAATAAAAGAAAGAATCGGTTGATATGTTTGTGCAGCTTGCTGTGTTTCAAAACGGAACATTCCGCATTACCATATGACTCTGGGAAGGGCCACCAGCTCTATCGGGGGAATTTTTCAAGGCATTGTTTGCTGCCTTGATGCGAGTTTTTCTGCAGAGGGTGGATTGGTTGGGAGCCAGATTAAACTGATTTAGTATGGTCTGAAATTAGTGGGTAGCTGCTGATGAGATGGTCAGCCAAAAGGCATGCAAACAAATTCAAGGATAGTGGGTGTTCATTAAAGTTCACGACAGTGTGAACCTGTGAAGTTTAGCAAGAAATTGTATGCAGTATTTTAAGATTATCTAGTTATAAATTACTCTTCTTTCAAAAGTGTTAAAGCCAGAGTGGTGGTGGTCATATGCAAATATCTGCCCATCCATCTCCCTTACTCCCATGCTTTTTTCTTGGTGTAATAGGCAGAATGAAAAAGAAAGTCTCCTAACTTGGATGTTAGATTGTTTTTGCCTCCTGAACAAACGGAAAGAGGTCAGACAGGGACAGATCACTTTATTCAAACCTGTTTGTTCAGGTCATCAGAATTCCTGACAAAACCTTAAAAAGGGTTAATCCTGGCACACCTGAGGATAGCACGTATGAAGACACACTGGTGCCCCCTAGCTGTGGTATGCATAGAAGATAATGGATTCACAAACAAAACCTCACACACACACACACACACACACACATCCACTCAAAGAGTAGAAAAGCTCCTGGGCTGAATGGTGGTGTATTAATCACACTGACGCCTGGCACTGCGATCTGTGACCCAGTCTTTTAATTGCATCCGCTCTGCTTTGCTCCCGCTCTCCTTCTTTATCTTGCCTCTTTCCCCTTTCTCATTCCTCAAGCCTCCTCATGCCCGTGCTCACGAGAGGCGGCTAATGCAGAGATAAGAAGGAGGGCTGGGGATGTGCAAAACCCAAATGTTCTACCCAAAAGTGCTCCGGCCAAAGCTCACGGGACAGCGAATGCAGCAGCACTTTAACATGCTGAGATTCAAGCTATAATATAGAGCTAAGCTTACGGTGTAATGCGGTGATGTGCAAGTGAGGTGGTATGCAGAGAAAAACAAATATCTGTGAGGAAATGTTCATAATCGATTGAAACACTGTGACAACCTTTGAAAAACCCCCACAGCGCATGTAGGCCCACACAGCATCCTGTATGTGTGTGGTTATATTCCACACAGATCTGCAGTATAAAGACTCCCTCTGTATCCTGACAGGCGTGTAGGCTCCAACGCAGGAGGGCCTTCCTTTTACAGATGTACCTCCATACCTGCAGAACGAGGGAGGTGACAGAAGGAAAACAAAGGTGTGATGGGGTGGGGGCGACGGGCGTTGTGGGTGGATGTTGGCCCTATAGACGTGACAGTGCACTAGCAATGTGACAAGGTTTTGTTCAGCCCTGTAAGTGCGACGGCAACCAGATAACAAGCGTGTGGTGTTTAAAAAGTGAAACATGAGCACTGATACACACAAATGCAGGTTGACAGCACCTTCTCTCCCACGCACACACGCACACCTATGAGAACGCAGGGAGTCGATGACACCCATACCCATTTATGCATCAGCTGTAATAATCGTATATGCTAAGAGTTTGTGTCACACACTCCCACTCCAATGTCCCTCTTCTCTCTCACTCTGTCTCTTTATCTCTCTCTCTCTCTGGCTCCCTCGCAAAAGCACACACAGACACACACACACACTCGCAGTGGTTTCCTTTTGTGAGAGCAAGCTGTCAGAGGGAACTGTGTGGGCTTTTGTTAAAACAGAGAACTGCAGAGGCAGAGAAATTCATTTCCAACTGCGGCAAAAAAAAAAAAGAAGCCTTTTCAGGAAAGTCACATTGTACCTGCAGTGTTTTAAAAACAGCAGCATGTAAATTGAATTAGTTATGAGCATTCCTGTGGGGGCACAGTGGGCTGGATTTCAAAAGAGTTTCAAGGGTTGTGGATGTACTGCATGGGGCGCCTCAGGTTTGACTCCAGATACACAAGATGCTGCACTTTAGTTGGGATAAATCACAACATCAGAAAATGGATTTTACATTAACTGTTCCACTGCAGTTACTTTGCTGCCCACTGAAAGGTGTAAGCTCTTCTCGTTTCTTTTGCCTTTCTTAGGTGGAAAGAATATTACAACTCAAATAAGTAGATTTTTAGCTGCTATCAATGTCACCGTCAGGTGAAAACCTTGTACGCCCAGACTTTCTTACATTACATGCACCATTAAGGATCGTTGTAGTTCATCAAGACCTTTTAGTTGAGTACATTTAAAAATGCTTGGCAGTCAAGGTGAAAGCAAGGCTCTTTCTCTTATTTGACATTTTGAAGATAAAGTACAGGTTTTTCACAGGACTCAGATTTTTGAAGTTTGTTGCTATCAGTGGATTTTTTTATGTGGAATTCAAGGGTCTAATCTCTTAGTTTGTTAATTAAGCTTTCATATTTAGTTTCACAGAGCCACATTTGATGCAGTTTATCATTAAAAGAATTAATTCGGCTTCCAGTGAGTGACACTTCTTATCAGAGTACTTAAAAAAAACAAATGCGGGAGCATCCTAGCATTTCATTCATTTTTCAGTTTTGATTCTTAATACTGGTGAGCGAAATTATATTTGTCTTTTTTAATGAATCATAGTCAACTTACCACAATAAAAATGATGGTTAAGATGGGCAAATAGTGATGACCTATCAATTTACTTGCAACATGCACACAAAACTGTAACTACACTGAACTCGCAGTCCTTTTTTTGGACTGAAATACTCCAGTACTCTTTACAGCCTCTTACATTGAGTATGCTCTGTATTTCAGCAGTGTTCGTTTACTCGTCAGTGGGCTCCATGCTGCTGTCTATCACAGCTTCAGCCTGGCAAAAATACTGTTATTTGCAAATTGAGTGGGTGGCATTTATTTTCCCGTTGGCTTGAGGAAAGCAGCAGGGTACCAGAGGGAATGTTTACTTAGCACCGTGCCACGACTGGGATGAACAGCACCTTAACAAAAGGAGCTCCATATGCTCAGTCTGGATCTGTTTACCAGCTCCACTCGTGGTACCTGACTCTCTACCAAGAATTGCCACAGTTAGAGTTTTAACTTAACTTTCTTTACAACTGTGTCAGCTGCATAAAGGGGGATATTTTATGTCCAATCACCAACCGGTTTATGTACAGTGTGTTTGCTGTCAAACATCTATTTTTAGCTGTTGTAGCTGATATCATAATCTTTATTTATAGACCTTTCAAATCACAAAAACAAAGCATTTTGTAGCTCATCGGATCAAATGAGCAGTAGAAGCAATAAATACAAGGTGAGACATGCAGAATAAAAGCAAAAATCATAAAAGGGAGGGCTAAGAACAGTAATAAAGGTTTTTACATAAAAGTAGGTCTATAAAAAGATCCATCTAAGTCTTAAGAATTATCTGTAAAATCATATAATCACTTCTAAAACCAGCTAACAATTGTGTAACTGATGGGATCTTGACCTTGTCTTTTTCACGCCCCTTTAAGCTCTTTTGTGCTGTTCTCTCAGCTCACTTTAACTATGGTAATAACTGACCCACCAGGGTGCCCATTTTTATGTCTGGCTGGGCCATTAGCTCAGACTGGCTGTCCTGGTTTGCATCGGGGAGAAAGTGCCTCAGTCTTTAGGCAAGGAGGATAGATGAGGACAGGTGGGGGGTTAAACAGGAAGGAAATAAGGACAGTGAGAGGTAAGGAGGACGGGGGGAGCTGTGACACTGGAGGAGACAGCGAGGAGGCGGAGACATGGAGAGGAGAGAACGCCAGGGAGGAGAGGGGAGGCGTGCACGGTCGACAGGTGGACATGGTGTAGGCGGGTGCAGAGGGCTGAGGGAGGCATGCTCCATGTGGATTCACAAAGCGGGCAGTCACACCCTGCCATCTACATTATGCACATGTAATGTTTCCATACAAGGGCTGTTTTGGCCTCCTCTAGGGTAATGTTGTGGATTTACAAGCAGGAAGAGACAAAGAGCTTAAGCGTGTCTCTCTCTCTCTCTCTCTCTCTCTCTCTCTCTCTCTGTCTCTGTATGTGTGTGTGTGTGTGTGTGTGTGTCTGCGTGGAGAACTTGGTGGTCGGCGGTCATGGCTGCTTGCCTGCTCTGTTTTAGCTGCGCCTGTGCTGCGCTAGCCGCTCTGTTGGACAGCATGTTCTCTGCCGCATAAGGCCAGAGAAGAGCAGCCGAGCAGAATGACACCAGCCTCAGCCGCCTGCCAAACACCGCTGTGGATGGCAGGATGCACTAAAATATACAGACGCACACACACACACACACACACACACACACACACACATACACTCAAAGAAGCTTACACAGGGACACAGAGGCAGACAAACACCCTACAACACGCACACATTTGCACATATCTAGGCTACAATATAGAAGGACACACTTGAGCTTGTGTGTGAGTGTGTGTACAGGGAACCAAGGCAAAGTACAGGAACACACACACACATTTATTTACCCAAAGACGAAAAAGACAATTGACACAATAGATCTTTGAGTCAGAAGGCTGTCACCAAAACCAGCGAGGCACAGATTTGTCCCTACTCTTATACAATTTATTCTGTTTGCTGATTCTGAGCTGCTGAGATGGCTGTTTGAAGCCTTCCCATACAGTGCACTAGCCACGGCCCCAGACTGTCATCACCCATGTGTATTATACTGTATAGTACTAATTATATAATAAAATTATTTAGTCATTTCAACACATTCATTCACATTTTATTCCATGCTGTTTGAATATGTTCAGAAATGCATTCAGGCTTCAGGTCTTGAAAAATTGAACACAGTGAGTTTTCCTGACAGTCTTCACCCTGACAGGGAGATGCATGCTGGGTAAACAAGGCCACCCAGTGGCTTGAAATGTCGTATCATGACAATGTCTCCTGTTAGACATTTTGTTGATCTTCTAAATCAATCAAAAAGGAGCTAACTTTGATAGTCTATAAGTCACTATCTGTACCCCGGATGTGGTTATGACATGGTGTTGATTGGGTCTATTAGCTTGGAGAAATTAACAATATGTTCAGAACATTTTAAGCTCAGTGATAAGCGCACACTGACCCACTTAACCCTTAAACATTCGTAGAAGAGTGGCTGGTGAATAGAGCTGTGTGTAGATACCTGACAGCAAAGTCTGATGTTCTTGTGTTTAGTGTGTGCTTTTATCATCAGAACTGAACATATATGAAGATTGACAGAAATGATTTCAACATTAAATAATGTGCATTATATAAACATACCGAAGTCCGGGTGCTCCAGATAAGTTGACCGGGTGATGATTGAACCTGCAGGAAAATATATATATGTTTCTTTAATTGAAGGAGGACTGTGGGATTACTGACCTTCAGGGCCGTCAGCTTCGAAATAACCCTGAAGCCTCGTCTTTGTTTATTCATTTCAAGTTCAATTTTTCGTACAAAGTTTGCCAAGCGTAAGATGACAAAATGAATTACATGCACTAGAGAACAATAACAACAAATAAGCACAGATTAGTTATAAACAGTATTTCCATTTCCATTATGATATGACAGCAATGAATACTCTGCACTGTTTGCACATTAGCTCTTCTTGTCTTAAAACTAAGGATTTTTTTTTTTGGGGAAGGCTGAGAAAATTGTTCTAATTACGGCTTATTTTATATATTTTGTAACGTAGCTCTACCTCTTTTTTCTGGGTGCTACAGCATCTGTGTCTTCCGCCTTCTGTATTTATCCTACCATCTCTCTCTCTCTCCCAGACACACACATGTATAGTTTCTCTATCAGTATCTAGACTCAGAGTTGTCTGTTTCCGCCGCTTTCATCTCCATTTAACAGCGTGGCAGATCAGATCTGATTTAAATGTGCTTTCTGAAAAACAAACAGGATTTTTAATGAATAGCAAAGCATTTATGAATATCTTCACACTGAGTAAATGTAAATGTGTGGGTCATGGTCCCAGCTCCTTGCATGCACACTAGTAGGCGGTGAATGGTAAACTGAGAGGTGGCCCTTACAAAGAATCAAAGATACTCCTCTAACAGTGCTGCATAATGTCAATGCCTCACAGACCACGTGTTCCCATGCCAACTGGCACCACCACAGCACACAGGGCAACAGACAGACCCTCAGAGACCTCGCTGGTTTTATTGTAGAATTAACATCGAAATTAATACATGCACCAGCTGAGGAGAGACATTCTCAAACTAGCTGTGCTTTGATCTTACTCCTACAAGTATGCACACACAAGCAGGAACACGTACACAAAGTGCACGTGTCCTTAAGCCTTGCTTCTCCAGCTGCACCACAAGAGACCTGTCTAAGTGACAACAATTAGCCTGCTCAGTTCAAGCTAATTGAAGTCATTTACATAATACATGCCTGCCATCGCAATTCATCTGTGGACAATTCAAGCAGGTCTGTCTCACATTGTCACAACCTGATGTTAAACCACCTCCCTGCCTTGATAAATGATCCCCAAAGTAAGGCAGTCATTTCACACAAAGCTTATCGCTCACATAAGGACATTCTCCACTGGGCTGCATTTTTTCTAATCAAAATATGGATTGCATTTGCCATCATAGACAGATGCGCACATTGTCAGAACTGTGTTTACCATCCGTCCCATTACGCATGCAATTACTCAAGAGGTTGAAAACAAGCAGCCTCATTTGTGTGATGCTAAGCTGCAGTGGCCAAGGAGATCTTATGTTTTATTAGCCTGTTGTTTGGGAGCTACTTTTGACAGGAAGCTGGGCGATAAATTAAATAGATGGCTTGATAAAAAGCTTGCTGTGCAGAATTCTTCACGCTGGATTTTTGAAAAATCACGCTGCCATAGCTCATAACCAGCGATCTGTTCCCCGGGTGATATATGAAATCAATTTGTCTTGTTATCAGCAGCTAGAGCTCGTGAGATAAGATCAGAGCACATGCATTGCAAGTTGGGGGCAGAGGGAGACAAGGTATGGTGTGTGTGTGTGTGTGTTAACATAATAGACATGTTGAAAATAACAATTAGTCATTCTCAGCATTCGTGTCGTTGCATCATGCTGTGACTCATGGGATAATGGTGCATTGAGTGTTGATTAAATTTGGCAATAGAATGAAAGGATTTTCCAAATAGTGTCTGAGACTGCAGTTTCTCCTGTGTTTTGTGTGGTTTAATGGTACATTCATGTCAGCTGTCACTGGAGAATCTGCACTGATGCACTCAACAGCCCAACACCACTCATTTTCTGCCTGTCTCTCTGTGATCTGCCCCAACCCTTTACTCATATGTGGAGTGGAAAGACTGCAAACACCCCCTCTACCCAAACCATTTTCCCATACTGCTCATACAGACACATATACGGTACATTACAGGAATAACAGGTATAGCAATATAGTTTGTGTGTGTGTGTGTGTGTGTGTGTGTGCGCAAACATGAGATTCCCCACAGCACCATTTTTGTCTCAGTCAAGCAGAACCCTCCAAATGTCATTCAAGACTGTGCTCCATGCTTTGCTGCCAAGCACATGGAGCACAATCGGCCCAGTCAGCCTAATGTGTTTTAGACCTTCTCTTCATGCTTTCCCTGGAGAAGCTGAGGGAAATTCTGTTTTGACATTGCTATCCGTCTAGTTTGGGAAGAGAATGATATGAAAAAGAATTGGATTCCCCCCCGTGTATTCCGCTTCAGAAACAGATAAGCAGTTTGTTTTGCCAAAAACGTCAAAATGGGGAATCAAAAGTGACAGCAGAAGTGATGAAATATTTCAAGATAGGTCTTGATGGATGCAGGTTAATCTTAAGCCTGCCAGATGTGTCAAGGATTTGCGGAACACCTCATGGACTAAATCTCACTGTACTGCTCTCTAATTCTGTACCTGCTCTCCCCTTTCTGTCTGTCTCTGCAGTAAAGTTTGAGGATTGCCAGCGCAGCAGAGAGGTGGGCTTTGTCAGCAATGACCCCAACTTCAGCGTGAGGCCTGACGGGACGGTTTATGCTGAGCAGGATCTGGCAAACCTGTCAGAGCCCGTCCAGTTCATGGTGACGGCCCAGGGGCTCCATGACCCACACATCTGGGAGACCACCGTTAAGCTAGCCCTGGCTGGACACCCTCATCCTTTAGCCCTGACAAAGGTAACCGAGAACAAGGGCACACTAATGGGAATGCTGGAATAGTTTCCTCATGATCAAACTGCTAACAGCTATCAAATGATACATTTGCACTACATACTGATAAATATAAAATGGGTGTTTATCACTAAAATGCCTTTTGCCTGCTTGACAAGCAGGCCGTTTTCTCACCTTACTTGAGCTTGTAAGATTCTGGCTATGTGATGCTATCATTTTATAGTGCTACATTTGTTGTTTGGTTGTTTTGCCATTGGGTTCCAATAGCCTGTTCCATTTTCGATCTGATTCCCAGATTTGTTAAGCTGTGATGCTAACAAATCTCACAAATCACTGAATGGAACTTTTCTTCTCTCGCTCTTTTTCATTAGCAAAGAACAATGTTGGAAACATTCAGGAAGCAGGCCTCTCATTTTGAGCCAATAATACATTTTAGCCAATAATCATCACCAGTGGGTGATTGTACAAAATCAGCTGTAGCTAATTAATATTAATTCCATAAGGGATAAAAAAAAGTTTTGCTGTTTGGTTAATGTGTACGGAGCCCCCTAGGCGTCACAGCGAGAAGTTTTGAGGGCTACTTTTGTGTTCCCCCTGATAACAGCAACAACTAGTGTGTTGGTCCAGTCCAGCTATAATAAGCTGCCAGTGTAGGGAAACACTCTGCAGATACTACGGAAAGAAGAGATGATGTGATACTTAACATTCTGCATTTATTGCTCATTACTCCTTTTAAAAAGCTGAGCTCCGACAGTATACAGACACTGGCTGTGAGCACATCTGCAGCTGCTCTGCCTGGCTGTGGTGGTTGAAGCTGTAGCTGTGGAGATGGTTATTGCTCGGACTACGGCTGCATTTGTGGTTAAATCTATGATGATCTGGATATGGCTATGGTAGCTGTACTGTGACTAGTCTTTACTGCTGTTATTTAGGTAATTTGAACTCTATCAGATATGACAGATGTGTTACCAACACACCAAAGGAGATTAGGAACACAGTAGCTTCAATACAGCGCTCAGCCAGCACAACCATGTCAATTCACTGCACACACACACACAATCCCTGCATGTAGCATGTAGTTAGTGTTAGACCTATTATAAACTAGTGTGTCACAGCCATAATCATAACAACCAAAGCACAGCCATGGCTGCAGCCACACTCACAGCGACAGCAACAGCCAAAGCTCTGCCATCCTATGGCTGTAGTCATAATCACAGCTACTGTACAGCCTGTCTCAATCAGCCTTGGCAGAAGTCTGTGAGAGAGCTAGGTTCACTAGCTGGCTAGTTATCTATCCAGCTGCAATTAAACAGACCTGCACCTGAGCCAGCCGCAGCTGAGGGTGCGCCCACTTGCACTGTGGTCACAACCAGCGGCGGTCTAATGCGTACACACAATACTAGGCTATATCATAATACAGCGCAGCCTTTCTGTATGGATCAGAAGGAATGTGAAACTGTTAAGCAAAATATTGCGAGGGAACGCAAAAGAACTACTAGAATAAAAATTCCCACCATGACCTTCCCGGGGGCTCCGTAAATGTGCACTCTGCACGCTCAGCCAATGATAGTTTGTGAGGGAAAGAAAACGTCACTGTGTCACACCAATGATGAGAGTGGACTGTTTTTGTAGTTCAGCAAAACAGAGTGGCTGCTCTTCTCTCGAGAAGTGATCTAATTTTATGCACATATAAACGTAATAGTTCTGCATTGGGACTTCTTGTATTTGGAGCAAGTAGCTTGTGAAAACTAAGGTGTAGAAGTAAGTACATATTTCAATGTGTCAGATACAATTAATTAACATTTCATACAGTGTCTTCAGCTGTCCATGTCATTTTCAGCTTGTAGCAACAGGCCGTAAAATATTAACTAGGCTGCTACTCAAAACTGTTTCTGCCTAATCAGCCAACAAATTGTGATTGTAGATCTTGGTTTTAGTTATTTCAACTTGCAAGTGTTGAAAGCTAAACCTAATCATAATATGAAATATTCATAAAGGATTTAGATTTGATAAGAGGATTTGAAACTGGATTTGGACTCAGTGAAATGCTATTAAACCCTAGGTTGTTTTCTGATTATGATATGCTTCATTGTTTGTTGCCGAAAATGTAAATCATCTTCCTGATAAAGGCTCCCATCAATAAGCAAAGAACTAACTAAGTAACTCATCACATTCAGAAAACAACTTAAACTTTGAACTGGGTAAAATGCAATGGAGCGTACTTCTAATGATCAGAAGCATTACACACTTGTCCCTGTGTTTCTATGACCCTGCATGTACACGCCCTCTCTTACACACCGTGTATACAGTCTTTGTGTTTACAGCTTTCTGTAAGGTAAGATTTTATAACAGTGCATGTACAGCAGTTAAGACGCAGTGCTTCTCTGTATGTGACAAGTAGAGACATGGCCCTATTTTCTACCAAGGCTAAATTAGCTAACAGAGACTGTAAAACTACACAGGGCCAAATGTATAGCCACTGTTACTGGCTTCTACTACCGGGCTGCACTTTGTTGAGCGACAAACCCATTATCATTTTTCCTGCACTACTTGTTGAACACCAGTGGGCTTAATGTTCAGTCATGTTTCTAATCATGACAAAAAGCCCAAGACTCATGTAGCTAAAGCAATTGCAGTGTGGGGATTAAAATTCTGCCCACTCCTGGCAGTGCAATAATGGAGACTGGGAAATAATTGACATTGATTGAGCTAATGTTCCACTCTGGCGGAGTCTGCGAGGAACAGGTGATGTAGTTTCAGCGTATAATTATGTTCCCCACATTGTGGAGCTAGAGAAAGATTCAATAATTAAACAAGAAATAAATGTGTTTTCTTTAATCACAAGGAAATTTGAAAACCAGCTTTTATACGTACAGTACAGAATGCATTTGCCAGACAGTATGCCAGAACAGGGTTTACATGTGTACATGTCACTTTTTCCTCAGATATTTTCCTATAAATAGGTGCCAGTGTTACAGTAGAATGTAGTTCCAATCTCCTGGTATGCCCTGAGAATGTACATGTACTGGCTAT